>JAESUZ010004420.1:0-112545 GCA_017311185.1 Proteles cristata cristata | reverse complement strand
CCTAGAAATAAATTAAAAAAAAAAAAAAAGGTAGAATTCTCTAAGAAGAGAGAGCGTGTGTGGAGCTAATTATAGGCAGTGTGTTGGCTGGAAGGTCAGTCTCATAGTTCTCCCCTCTTCTTCCTCCGCAGACCCAGCAATGGCCTCTGCTCATTGGTCCTCTCCAGGGCCATGGACCAGAGAAGGCTGCTGTCCTTTCTTCTCTTCTCCAAACTGCACAAAACCAGCCACTGTCAGCTCAGCCTTGATCTCAGTTGCTGTCTGTTCCCTGCTAGCATCCACCTCTGTTCCAAATAAGGAGCTAGAATAAGCCCTATGTATAGATCCCTTCAGAGAAGAGCCTGGGGCAGGCTGAAGAGGCAGAAGAGTGGGTGTGTTGGAAATGACTGAGGCAGTGTCTTCAATCAGCCGGGACTCAGGGAAAAGAAAACCACAAAGGCTGCCACCATCAGAGAGAGGCAGCCGAGGGATGGTCAGGGAAATGAGAAACCAAGGGACGCAGGAAGTGCCACCAAAGGGACGGTGGACCAGAGGACAACCACGTCCAAATGTTTCTCAAATCCCTTCTGCATGTACCTATGCATCACTCCTTCATACAGAGGTCCGTGTTATGTCATCAAATCCCCCCAAACAGGGGAAACACCCAGATTCCCTGGGGAATCATGAGCTGAAGGCCATGTCCACACTCACGACTTGCCAAAGAAATTCCTACGAAGTGCGGCTCTCAAAAGCCCCTTCCAGAACAAGTTCCTCAGCACACCCACTGTAACGGAAGGGAAAGTAAAGACTCTGACAAATTATTATTTAAAAGAAAATTTTACCTACACACACACACACACACACACCCTATTGCCACCAAAAGTCAACTGAAAACACAGACGGAAGCCTTTAAAAAGATGCTTCTCGAACTGCTCACCCTCTCTGCTGCCCTCCTCAAAATGAGTTCTGGTGAATTTAACTTCCGTCTCCCTGTCCGGAACTGCCTCCTTGATCTCTATGCCCCAGCACTTAGACGGAGCCTTCGTTCCGCTCAGGCGTTGCCTTCCTCCCTTGGAAGTGCTTTCCCTGAACTGTTCCGGTCCCAGAACTTGCCATCACTCCCAGCCTCAGTGAGGAGCTCCTGGTCTATCACACAGTCCACCATTCTCTCTCAGCCAGGCTCTTCCTGCTCCAAGAGATGGTGGCTAATTACTAAATGAAACCATTTAGGGAAAATCTCACATGGCCTATTGGGTTTCCATTCTAGAGGTCCCGCACTGGAAGTTGGGACCCCTGGAAATGCCATCCATTTTATGTTGAAGGATATGTCAAGGGATAACCGGAAGGGATTGCTGCTGTCCCTAGCACGTAGCTGGTGCCCAAGCTTCAGAGCCTGTTCTCTGAAGACAGGGACTAGGTCTAGCTTGCATATCTTCTATGCTCTGTCTTCTTTGGTTTCTCCTAAGTCTGGGCCCACAGAGTTTCTTCTTTCCCGATACCCTAGGGCATAGTAAATATCATGGATTGGATTGCTTGGTGTGTGTCTTTCATATAAGGATAGACGCTACATTTCATACAGCCAGGGAATGAATGGTGTACTCTTTCTATTCTAGCTATTTGGCTGATGGTAACAGAATGACTTGTCTCCACCCTTCTCAGCTCTGAACCTTGTCTTGAACATTATCTACCTGCGTGACTTCATGTCCATAAACTTCAGTTTCTTCATCAATCAAAAGGGAGTTTAAAACATCCACGTTAGTGGATGAGGGACGATGAAATAAGAACTTGCTACCCAGTAGGTACTCAAGGATAATTGTCACATCCTAAACCTTTCAGGTGCTGCTGAGACCCTTGTTGGCATTCCATAATGCTTGACACAGAAGGAAACCAGAGATGGCTGCGAAGGTTTGTTGGACCCTCATCTCACGGGCAGTAGGCCAGCCTGTTTCTAACAGAGTATGTCTATGTTGCCCTCAAGGCTGTGGCTACTTTTCTGTTCCCCAATGAGGCCATTGTCCAGAGACAGGAACTAGAGTATTTCTCTGCTCTGATTTCCAGGAAAGGTGAACAACCTCAGGAGTAATTAGCTGAAGCCAAGGAGGAGATCTTTGGGCTCCAGCTGCTGAAGGTTCAAGGTTCGTCTTGAGAAAGAAAGACCTGTTTCCATAATCGCTTCTGCTTTATAAATGCCTTTTCAAATGCCTCCTATCTGAGGAAAACCTTTCAGCTTTCAGTTTTTTTCTTCAGGCTTCTGACCTCTCACCTACTTTGAATGATTCACTCAGGCTATTCATTGCCCTGGAATGTTGGCTTTGGCAAGGGACCGCAAGTCTCTTAAAATAAACACAACTAGGCTTTCATCTCCCAGAGATCACTGCTGGCTGCATATTTCACACACTGTATGGCAGGATATGTTAAATTAAAATCATAATCTCCCAAGTGAAATCCAGGGCTTGGTTAAGCCACGCGAGAATTACTCATGCATTTACTTCCAATGAAGAGTATGAGTAAGGTCTTCAGCCATTAAGTCTCCCAGGTAACCGTCTCATCCCCTCTCAATGATCCCAGCCCACAGTAAACGAGACCCATCCAGAAGAATGTCATTTGCAAAGGACGAGGGCAAGGCCAACACCCTGCCAAATATGTAGGTCTTAGAGAGGTGAGTTTGAATTACTGTGGCCATTCTTTCAAGCACATCTCAGATTTTAACTTAAATCTTGCTAACTCAATATACCCAACCCATAGGGATTGACGATATGCTCGGCATGATGTTAACTGTTCCAGAGAGGTCAAAGGAAAATATGACACCAGGCTTTCAGGAGCTTAACGTGTTATGGGCGATCAATAAGAGTAACATGCAAAAAAATAGTAACAAAGGCCACGTGCAAGGCGGTGGTGAAGTGGAGGAAGCAGAGGCCTTTCTCCAACTGGACTCTGGGGCCTGACTTTTCCCGGTTGTGTGACTGCAGAATAAACCTTTGGTTTATGGAGTATCTTATAGGCTTCTCACCTATACGGTGGACGATATTACACTAACCACCCATTATGGCCCATGATCAAACAAGTGGACCAGCTTAAGAAATAAGTCCAACTGAGGTTGTTATCTGGGGCTGCCTTTGTTTTTATTTATGTTTAATTGGGTTTAAATCTGGGGTTGCCTTTAAATGGCAGTGAACAGATAGGCACCGAGGCCGTAAACTTCTTGAGGACCAACACTTTTCCTTTTTTTACTTTGAGATGCAGGCCAGACCTTGTTTCGTGTCTGGTGCATAGTCAGCACTTAATGTATTACTGTTAAGCAGATGAATGAATTCCGAAGTACAGTGAAATTAAGTGTGTTTTCAGTACAGTAACGCGAGGCCCTATCTTTCAAGCTTCCCACAGTGTCCTTCGTGTTTCTATTATTTAGAGAATTTAAAAGAAGTGAAACTCTGATGCCTTTAAAAGAGCCTTTGCCCTGTCAGCTCGCATGAGTTATTGCTAATAGCATATCCCTAGGCACCATTAAAATGGGCTTTTCTGGGTCTGGCCAGAACAAAGTCACAGAAAAGAGTTTTCCTTCACCCAAGAAGCCCCCAGTGGGAAGAGATTATGAAAGGCCCTTTGTGCTTCAGTTTAGCATCGCGGCTAGAACAAGATGGAAAATGCATCGGGCTTCGAGTGGCTCAAGGTCTTCATCCCACAGCATATAAACTGGATGAGTAGTAGCCTCAGTCCACAAAAAAAACACCCCTTGCTCCCCGGTCATGGGCACCCACCCAGGCAAGCTACAGAGAGGGAGCCATTTGCCCATCGTGCAATGAGATCCATGATCTTGCTTAAGAAAACAACAACATCAAAATATTTGTAGGGTTAAAACTGCTATTTTTCCTTCTCCTAAATGGAATGTGCTTCTATTTCCTCTGGGCCATTATAAAGGGAAACAGATACACACTGTTTAGGAAATGACAGACTTTGGAGAAACAGGAAGACATAAAATACCTTTGAACAGAATGGTTTTCCCATAAGGAAGCATTACCTTCACCGAGCGAAACACAAAGCAGCGAGACCTTTCCCCAGAGACTGGCAAGCAAAATGCAGGTCCCTCTGGGGTGACATCGTGTTATGATCGATCATCTTGCAGATGAGAGAGCTCACGGTACGAGCAGGCATTTGTGAGGCACACTGTGGAAGGAAGCAGAGACTCAGAGAAGCATGTTTATCTCCCCCACGTCCCTACTTACGTGCATCTTGCACCTGTCTCTGTGCATATGGGGTTGATATCGCCCTTGTTTATTGGGTTCGGGGACTCATGGCCCTGTGCGTGTGTATTTGCCTGTCCCATTTCTGCAATGTGGCTGTAAGATCAGAAGCTTTGTTCTTCTTCCCTTAAATCTCCACAGTACTTTCCGACACCTAGTACTGTTCGCAAAAGCGCCGTCAGATCGACCTCCGGGAACCATCGTATCAGTCAGGAGCTCACCAGGAAACAGAATCCGACTCGTAAGCCTCAAACGAAGAGATCTAGTGAAGGGCCACCTAACGGGCTTTGAGAACAAACAAGGAATATTGAGGCACCTGGAGATTAGCCCAGCAGGAAGCCCTTACGATCCGTAGGCCTGAGGAGAATATGGGAAAGAAAAAAGAATCCTGTGAGGGCTGGTACATGGAGAAGGGAGGGGCCTTCCAGTGGGAGCTGTGGTCATGGAGGATCCCAGCTGCTGTCAGAGAAGGGAGGCAGCAGGAGGCATCCCTCTCTGTGTTCTCCTTCTGTCCTATCTCGTGTCTGTGCCTCCCATTGGCCAAACCCAACCGGAGCCTGGGGTAAGGGAGTCTAGTAATACCATCCATGGGGAAGCCTCTTCTCACATCAAGGAGCATGGCAGGGAAGGGTAGAGAATGGAATAGGTGCTGGAAGGGAGGAGTGGTGACAGAGAATAACCCTCACACCAGAGACTTCAGTGCTTCCTCTGCTCCACCACGCCCACCACAGTGCTCTGAGTGTGGTAAGGCTTACCACCTATTCTAGGGCAGTCATCAAAGGTAAGCAAGAAAAGAGAGAGAGAGTCCACGAAATACTGGTGTCTGTGTAGCTCGCTGTTGCTTTCAGTCTTCTGTGCCAGGCTGTGTTTTCCTAACTCTTCCTTCCTCAACTAGAACTGTGTTTGGATATTTGTTCTGATCCTTTCTCCCCCCTCCCCCCTCCCCCCCCCACCAAGAATGGGACAAGACTGTGGACCGGTGGGTCCAACTTCTGGACATCACCTTCATCTCTAACAATATGGAGCATGGAACGGATGCCCTCAGGGGTTTTTTCCAAGGGTAAAATAGAGCCAAAAATAAAGATCTATGAGCCCTTGCTTGCTAAGATTGTAAAAGGAAGGATAGGGGACAAACAGGGAGGGAGAGGCTAAAATAAATGAGGTTGAAAGGGAAGGAAGAATAAACAAGGAGAGCTGAAGTAATTGTTTGGAAATTGTGTATTTTTATGGAGCTTTTAAATCTCTGATAATAGTCAGTGAAATTCTTCAGGGTGTGGATGCGGGGGTGGGGAGGGGGAGAGAGTACTCATTAAGCAAATTGAAGCCATTACATTTCAGCTCCACTTTCCCCAGGAATGCAGAATCTCTTTTAAAGCAGTTAAACCTTCAAAATTGCATGAGATCCATTATGGTTTACGGAAGATTTTGTATTCATTACTGATCACATCAGCCATTGGCCAAAGAAGTAAGGTCCCTTGACATTTCTAAGAACCTAGATAAATACTTATTTTACATGGAATAAAGTGGAAGGGAATGAGTCCAGCAATTCCTCTCTAGCAGTCAAAAATTGAATAACTGGGGAAGGGGAGATTTAAGCACAGTTATCTTAAGTTCCTTTAAACCACTTCATTGTTTGCAGACCCACCTGAAGACATAACCAAGCTTGTTTGTACGATGCTGCTAGACTGTTACTGTTCTCTCCTATGAATCCCTGAATTCTTTCAACATCCCCTTGCCGGGGAAACTCTAGATATTTATAAGGAGTCATCTTGTGTAACTACCATACTTGTCTTCCTTCACTTCCACTAGATTCTGTTCGGAGACACTTCTTAACAGCCTCCAGAGTAACATTCCTCTCACTATACGATGATCGTTTGCTCAACCTGCTGACATCTCCATCACAGTGTGGGCCCCCCAAGGGCTGGGCTATATCTGTCTTGCTCACCATTGTGCATAATGCCTGGCACATAGCACAGTAAGTGCTCCAAATATTTTGTGAATAAATGGAATGAATATTTTTGCCTTCTCTCCTAGGGCTTAAGTCTCTGGAGGTCAACAATCCAGCTACTTGAACCCAGTTTCCTGTATTCATCTCAGGTCGCTAGCTCAAACCTATCAATAAAGAAACAAGCATTTTATACAGCTAACACAGAGGTGCTCACATATCCGCTTATTTGTTTCACAAATATTTATGGAACACCCACTATGGGCCAGGCTTGTGCTAGGTGCTAGAATAGAATAGTGGGGGAAACTAGACAAGGCCTCTGTCCTCCCGGAGCATACGGAGGGTTTTATGAGACAGATATTAGCAAAAAAATATACAAATGAAAAATCAGAAATGTGAAGTAAACTATTAAACTCGCAAAATTCAGACCATTAAATAATGCTAAGTATGGTGTGGACGTAAACATCTAGAAACTTCATATTCTAATGGTGGGACTGTAGACTGGCACATTCTGGAAACACCTAGAATTATATGATCAAAGTAACTGTGTGTATGCCGTATGGTCTAGCAATTCCCAAATAAATTGTTGTATGGGGCCAAAGGATATGGATTAATAGACAGGTACATGTTCATTTCAAAATTACTTGTGGTAGTGAAGGGTTAGACACAAACTAGCCTCTCACCAGAAGGAAGAATAGGAAAAATGTAACAGATATATTCCATGGAGATACCCAGTAGTTGGAAACTCAATCAGAGCAAACTATGGTCGATGTGCCAAACATGACCCACCTCCTATTGTTTGGGATTTCTTGTAAATAAAATTTTTTTGGAACATGATCAAGTCCATTTGCTTATGCATTGTCTACAGCTGTTTTCACACAGCAGCAGTAAAGTTGGGCTACAACAGACAATATATGGCCTGCAAACCTGAAAATATTTGATATCCAACTCTTTACAGAAAACGTTTGCTGATCTTTGGACTAGATACACACGCAGAGGTATGGACAGATCTTAAAAACAGACTGCTGGGTTTAAAAACGAAAAACCAGAATGCTCTATATCACTGGTTTTCAAACTTGGCTGCATATTGGGATCATCTGGGGTAATTCAAAACTTGTGATGCCTGGGTCTTTACCCCCAACAGATTCTGATTTTCTTTTTATATGAGTTACAAGTTGGGTGTCAGATTAAAGTAACACAGGTGATTACGAAGTGCAGCCAAATTCAAGAACCCCTCAGGTGTGTGTGTATGTGTCTGTGTGTGACACAATATTTTTTGATTGCACACACAAAACCTGAACACAAAACAATAATACACATTTTAAGAGAACACTTCATGAACTAAATGATACCTATCAAACACATTCAGAATGGTTGTGTATGAAGGAAGAGAAAGAATGGAAATGATATATACATAAGTATACATACGTGCATACATACGTACATGCATACCAGAGATTGGCTTTGGGTGAACTAATGATATTAACATGCAATGGACTGAGAAACATGATAAGTCAAACTTCTTCAGCAGAAGCCCAAAAATAAATGCCAACAACTGCATCTATTAAATACTGCATGTATTTAACTGTTTACTAAATATCTCCTCCAGGGCAAATTGGATTCAATTAGCTCAAAATTGACCTCAGTGCCTTTCCCTTCAAATATGCACCTAAAGGAAGCACTTCTGAAATGGTTGGGTGAAGACCTTCAGAAATCTAGTCTTCCATAAAAGCAATGGCAATACTGGAAAAAAATGTCAAAATCAATTATTTCACAACTCTGGACATTAATGCCAAGCTGGCAACCAGTCAAAACAACTTATTTCAGAAAAATGGCTGAATCTCAGAAAGAACAGTGAGCTTTATGGTGTTTTAACTTGACTTATACTCATCCTCATCTCCCCAGCTTTTCAGTAGTCTTTGAAAACCAGCAGCCTCAAAATCACAGTAGCTGTGAAAAACAGTAGCCTAGCAGCAACTAGAATGGGGCAGAACAGATTTGGAGCTCCCCTAAAAGATTCACTCCCACAGAGTTATCACTATGTGATCTGGCTGGCAGGTCCCTGAAAACCTTCCATTCACTGAGTTTGTTTTTACTTGACCTGACTCAGTTCACTCAGCAAGGAAAAGCACATTCCCCAAAAGTTTGTCAAAAACCATCAGTGGCAATTGTTTAACCATATAGTTTCCTGAGGCAAAGGGATAGCCAATAACTTAAAGGGGAAATCTGGGAAATGAGATGCCTACAGGGAGCTTTGGAAATCGTCGACATATTTCCAGGTATCTAGAAAGCCCATGCATATGCAGAGTTCAGGAAAAACTTGAGAAGGCCCTAATCTCTCACCTCTGTCTGACCTTGAAGCTCTGTAAAAGCAGTAAGTAATGGCTCAGGCAGAGTTTTAAATTGCTAGAGCATTGAAGATGTGCCCTAACACCCACACACAGCACTTTGGCAGAGAGTGGAAGACTTATTGGTTCAGATATTTAAGGAAAGCATTGTCCAAACAATAGCTGACTGCTAAGCTAAATGAGCAATGATTTCAGTCATAACAAACAGCACAGGACATAACAAAGAAATCAGACTTACATAACTGATTTGGGAGAGTCATTAAACAAACAAACAACAGAAATAATAATAAACTCTAGGGAGGGAAGGATCTGATTTCCAGAGTGTCCACATTACAGTTATTTAAAATATCCAATTTTTGACCAATGAATGACACACAAAGAAACAGGAAAGCATAGCTCAGGCCCAGAAGGAAAAATGCAGCCAATAGAAATGGTCTTTGAGGAAATCCGTATATTGGACCTACTACACAAAGACTTTAAACCAGCTAAAGGAAGCCATATCCAAAGAGCAAAAGGAGAGTATGAGAACATCTTGCCAAATAGAAAATATGAATAAAAGAAACAGAGATTACAGCAAAAGAACCAAACAAATTCTGGGGTTCAAAACCATAACAACCGAAAATGAAAAACTTTACTAGAGTGGCTCAACAGTGGATTTGTGTAAGCAGAAGAAAAAAAAAAAAGCGTGAACTTGAAGATAGGTCAGTTGAGATTATCCAGTCAGAAGAACAGAAGGAAAAACAAATGGGGAAAAATGAACAGAGTCTCAGATACCTGTGAAACATCATGGAATATGCCAAAGTACACATAATGGGAGAAAGGAGTATAAAGAATATTTGAAGAAACAATGGCCAAAAACTTATAATGTGATGACAAAAAAACCCCTACCACATTAATCTAAGATCTATAAATCTATATGAGCTTTAAGTCAGAGAAACTCAAAGATACATTGTAATCAAACAGTTAAAAGACAAAGAAAAATATAATATATTGAAATCAGCAAAAAATGATGTAATTTGTAATAGAGGAGGGGTCTTCCATAAGATGAATAGCTATTATTTTCTCATCAGAAACCCTAGAAGCCAGAAGGCACTAGGAAAACATATTCAAAGTACTCAAATAAAAAGACTGTCCACTAAGAATTCTAACTGCAGCAAAACTATTATTTAATAAGGAGGGAGAAATGAAGACCTTTGTAATAAATAAATGAAGAGAAACGTTGCCTCCAGAATTGCTCTACCAAAAATACTAAAAGGACCTCTTCAGGCTGAAAGAAAAGGACACTAGACAGCAGCTTAGGTTGACAAGATGAATAAATATATTGGTGTTGATGACTATTTTTTCTTAAATTGGACTTAAAAGACAATTGATAAAGCAATAATTATGGAAATATGTTCATGGGATCATAATGTATAAAGTTGTAATTTGTATGACAATAATAGCACTAAGAGGGGAGAAGAAAGGGAGGGATATTGGAGCAATTTTTCTGCATATTATTGAAATTAAGTTGACATGAATCCAAATGAGATTTTTGAAGAGTTGACTGTAATCTCCAGGGCAAGCACTAAAAAATAACTCAAAAATATATAGCGAATAAAACAAGGGATTCGAAATGTTACACTAGAAAATATCAATTTAATACCAAAAAGGGCAGTAACAGAAGAATACAGGAACATAAAGTACGTAAGATATATTAAAAAAATAGAAACAAGGCAAAGATGTCTCCTCTACACGCTCCTTTTCAGCATCGTACTGGAAGTTCTAGCTGATACAATAAGACAAGAAAGGGAAATCAAAGGTATATAGATTGGGAAGGAAGGATTAAAAGTGTCTGTTCCCAGATAACAGGATAGCTTATGTAGAAAATCCCAAAGAATCACATGCACGGAAAAAAGTCCTGAAACTAATAAGAGATTATAGAAGGTAGCAGAATACAAACTTAATGTATAGAAGTCAATTGACTTTTCTACATACCACCAATGAGCAATTAGAATTTGAAATTAAAAACACATCATTTACATTAGCACCAAAAAAAGAGAAAGAAATAATTAAGTATAAATCTAACAAAACATGTACAAGATCTATATGGGGAAGACTACAAAACTCTGACAGATAAAATCAAAGAAGTACTAAATAAATGTAGACATATTCCATATTCATGGGTAAGAAGACTCAATATTGTCAAGATGTCAGTTCTTCCCAACTTAATATACAGATTTAATGCAAGCTCAATCAAAATCCTAGCAAGTTATTTTGTGGATATATACAAATTGATTGTAAAGCTTATGTGAAGAGGCAAAAGATGCAGGGAATAGCAAATAAAATATTAAAGAACAAAATCAGAGTCTGACACTACCCAACTTCAAGATTTACTATAAAGGCACAGTAATCAAGTCAGTGTAGTATGGTGAAAAAATATTTACATAAATCAATGGACAAGAATAGAGAGCCCAGAAATAGACTCAAATAAATAGAGTCAAACTGACCTTTGACAAGGGAGTCAAAGCAATACAATGGAGCAAAGATAGTCTTTTCCACCAATAGGGAGCCAGACATCCACTCACACACACAAAAATCTAGACATAGACCTTATACTTCTTACAAAATTAACTCAAAATGGGTCATAGGCCTAAATGTAAAACACAATATTATAAACTTCTAGAGGATCCTATCCTATCCTAGAGGATAGGATAAAAGAAATTCTACATGACCTTGGATTTGGTCATGACTTTTTAGATACAACACAAAAGGCACTATCAATGAAAGAAATAATTGATAAACTGTACTTCATTAGAATTAAAAATTTCTGTTCAGTGAGAGATACTGTCAAGAGAATGAGAAAACAAGACTCGGAGGAAATATTTGCAAAGGATAAATCTGATAAGAGACTGTTATCTAAAATATACAAAGAATATTTTAAACTCAACAATGAGACAACATAAACCCGATTTATCGGGGCGTCTGGGTGGCTCAGTTGGTTAAGCAGCCAAATTCAGCTCAGGTCATGATCTCACAGTTCATGGCTTCGAGCCCCGCATCAGGCTTTGTGCTGACAGCTCAGAGCCTGGAGCCTGCTTCGGATTCTGTGTCTCCCTCTCTCTCTGACCTTCCCCTTCTCACGCTCTCTCTCTCTCTCTCTCTCTCTCTCTCTCTCTCTCTCTCTCTCTCTCTCTCTCAGAAAGTGTATGGAAAGATACTCTACATCATATGTCATTAGGGAATTGCAAATTAAACCAATGAGATACTCCTACAAACCCATTAGAATGGCAAACACCAAAGCATTGACAACACTAAATGCTGAAGATGTGGAATACAAGGCCTGAGGGGGACGGAGGACACATGGGAACTCTGTATTTTCCACTCAATTTTGTGGTGAAGTTAAAACCCTGGAGACAAAGAAGGACACTTTATAAAAGTAAGAGAGTGGTGCGCCTGGGTGGCTCAGTCCATTAAGTGTCTGACTTTGGCTCAGGTCACGATTTCGTAGTTCATGCGTTCGAGCCCTGCATCGGGTTCCGTGTTGACAGCTCATAGCCTGAAGTTTGCTTTGGATTCTGTGTCTCCTCTCTCTCTGCCCCTCCCTTGCTTCCGCTCTGTCTCTTTCTTTCAAAAATAAATAAACACTGAGAAAATATAGAAAGGTAGAAGGGTGAATATATAAGTGAGACATAACAACTACAAACATGCATGCCACTAACAACACAGCCCAAAATACACGTAACAAAAACTAACAGAATTAAAGGAGAAATAGTTTAACAGTAATAGTTGAAGACTCCAATACTCCATTTTCTTTTTATTTTTTTAGATTATTTACTTATTTATTTATTTATTTTCATTTTTTGGCTCTTACATATTTTATTTATTTATTTATTTATTATTTCTTATTTTTATTTATTTCTAGGAGAGAGAGAGAGAGACAGCATGAGAAGGGGAGGGTCAGAGAGAAAGGGAGACACAGACTCTGAAATAGGCTCCAGGCTCTGAGCTGGCAGTCAGCACAAAGCCCGATGCGGGGCTCGAACCCACAAACCGCGAGATCATGACCTAAGCGAAAGTCGGACGCTTAACCGACTAAGCCACCCAGGCGCCCCTCATTTATTTATTTTAAATAGTTTATTGTCAAGTTGGTTTACATATAACACCCAGTGCTCATCCCCACAAGTGCTCTCCTCCATGCCCATCACTCCATTTTCAATAACAGAATAACTAGATAGAAGATCAATAATAAGAAGGCTTGAAGTATGCTATAGACCAACTAAACATAACAGACATCTATAGAGCACCCTGCCCAACAATAACAAAATACATATTCTTTTCAAATTTTCATGGAACATTCTCTAGGATAGACCTCTGTTAAGCCATCAAATAAACCTTTTATTTTAAATAAGAGTCAAAGGATTAAAATGAGCCAAAGTATGTTCTCCAGCCACAATGGAATTAAATTAGAAACACGCAACAGGGGGTGCCTGGGTGGCTCAGTTGGTTAAGTATCCGAGCTCAGCTCAGGTCATGATCTCACTTTTCATGAGTTTGAGCCCCACGTTGGGCTCTGTGCTGACAATTCAGAGCCTGGAGCCTGCTTCGGATTCTGTGTCTCCCTCTCTTTCTGTCCTTTCACTGCTCACGCTCTGTCTCTCTCTCAAAAATAAATAAGCATTAAAAAAAAGCTCATAACAGAAGGAAATTTGGGACACTCAAAAATACGTGAAATTTAAACAACACACTCCTAAATAACCAACAGGTCAAAGTGGCAATCATGAAAGATTAGAAAATACTTTGAAATGAATGACAAACAAAAATACAACATACAGAAACTTAAGCTATACACCTTAGACAATGCTCAGGGAGAAATTTATGGCTGTAAATTCCTATTTTGTTTATGTTTTTAATGTTTATTATTTATTTTTGAGAGAGAGAGAGGCAGAATGCAAGCAGGAGAGGGGCAGAGAAAGAGAGGGACACAAAATCTGAAGCATGCTTCAGGCTCTGAGCTGTCAGCAGAGAGCCCAATACAGGGCTTGAACTCACCAACCAGGAGATCATGACCTTAGCTGAAGTTGGACACCTAACCGACCGAGCCACCCAGGCGCCCCTTGTTGTAAATTCCTATTTGACAAAGCAAAACGATCTCAATTCAATAACCTAAACTTGCACTGCATTAAACTAGAAAAAGAGTGAACTAAACACAAATCAAGAAGAAGAAAGGAAATGATAAAGACTAGACCAGAAATAAATGAAACAAAGAGTAGAGAAACAGCAGAGAGGTCCGAGCAGACAAACGGAAGTGTAGATGAGGTTTGAGACTTCACAGCCAGGCTGGGAACTGGGGAGATGGCTGAGACTGACCCCAAGACTGTACAGGGTCTCACCTCAGTGGTACAGACACTCCTGAAACAGATGCCCGATAAATTTCAGACCGTGTCTGACCAGATCGTTAAAAGAATTGATGACATGAGTAGTCACATTGACAACCCAGAGAAACATGTTGTAGACCTCATGACACAGGCTGGGGTGGAAGAACTGGAAAGAGTTGAAGTTTGCTCATTTACACTGAAATCTGAAACACCATTTTTATAAGCAATGAAAAGACCAAATTTATTAAAAAATTTTTTTTAATGTTTTTTATTTATTTCTGAGAGAGAGAGAGAGATAGTGTGAGCAGGGGAGGGTCAGAGAGAGAGGGAGATACAGAATCTGAAACAGGCTCCAGGCTCTGAGCTAGCTGTCAGCACAGAGCCCGACGCAGTGCTCGAACCCACGAACCCTGAGATCATGATCAGCCGAGGTTCGACGCTGAACCTACTGAGCCACCCAAGCGGTCCCCAGAATGGATTTTTGAAGCAACTATGTGTAGATAGGTTTTCTATTATAACATGTATGGTCTTCAACTTACAGAGTGATTTTCCTCTCAATTTCTTGAACATGGTAACTTCACATCTTGAGCCTTGGTCAGTTGCGCTGTTAAATATTAAATACTAAAACTTTGGTGGTTCCTGCCCACCCAAAAAAAGGCAGAGAGAAAATTTTAAAAAACCAAAAGTTGGTTCCTTAAAATATCACAAAATGAATCTCTAACGTCGTGAATGATCAAGATGAAAGGAAGACACAAATTACTAAAATCAGGAAAGAAGGAGGGAACACTGTTACCAACTTTATATGAATAAAAAGAATCAAAAGTGAATACAGTGTGCAACTGTATACCAACAAATTAGATAGGAAAGATGAAATGAACAAACTCCTAGAAAGATACACACCACTGAGAATGATTCAAGAAGAAATACAAAAGCTGGCTAGACGTATAAGAAGAAAAAGATGAAATTAGTAAGTTGAAAACTTCCCACAACCCAGATGATTTCACTGCTGAATTCTACCAAACACTTAAAGAATACAAACCATACACAAAGTCTACCAAAAAGTAGAAGAGGAAGGAGCACTTTCCAACTCATTCTATGAGGCCAGTGATACTCCAAAAACAAAATGAAACTGACATCTTTCAAGAAAATACTAGCAAATTGGGGCGCCTGGGTGGCTTAGTCGGTTAAGCGTCCGACTTTCGCTTAGGTCATGATCTCGCGGTTCGTGGGTTCGAGCCCGCGTCGGGCTCTGTGCTGACTGCCAGCTCAGAGCCTGGAGCCTGTTTCAGTCTGTGACTCCCTCTCTCTCTGACCCTCCCCTGTTCACGCTGTCTCTCTCTCTCTCTCTCCTAGAAATAAATAAAACATTAAAAAAATAAAAATAAATAAAAAAAAGAAAATACTAGCAAATTGAAACCAACAATACATAAAAAACGTTTACACACCACGACCCAGTGTGATTTGTCATCTACTGGATATCCACATGCAAAAGCATAAAGTTGGACCTCTTCCTCATACTGTAAACAAAAATTAACCAAAAATAAATCCTAGATCTAAAGCTAAGAGCTAATGCTATAAAATGTTAGCTAAACACATAGGAGCCTTCTTAGAGATGATAGTAAAAGCACAAGTGGCCAAATTAAAAATAGGTAAATCGAACTTCACAAAATGAAAAACTTTGATGCTTCGAAGGATACGATCAACAAAGTAAAAGGACAGCCCACAGATCTGCAAACCTGATAAAGGACTTATATTCAGGATAAATAGAGAACTCTTACAACTCAACAATATAAAGACGAATAACCCACTTTTAAATAATTAACAAAGGATTTGAATAGACATTTCTCCAAAGAAGATGTACAAATAGTCAATAAACATGTGAAAAAATATTTGACAATTTTAGTCACTAGGGAAATGCAAATCAAAACTACAATGAGGGGCACCTGGGTGGCTCAGTTGGTTAAGCGGCTGACTTAAGCTCAAGTCAGGATCTCGCAGTTCACAAGTTTGAGCCCCACGTTTGAGCTGTCAGCACAGAGCCTGGAGCCTGCTTCGGATTCTGTGTCTCGCCCTCTCTCTGCCCCTCCCGTGCTCGCACTCTGTCTCTGTCTCTCTCTCTCTCAAAAAATAAAAATAAATAAACGTTAAAATTTTTGAAAAAAATCTACAGTGAGATACCACTTCATACCCACCACGATGGTTACAATTTTTTGTTTTTTTAGACATACCATACAGGTGTTGAAAAGGACGTGGAGAAACTGGGACCCTGAGTCACTGCCTGTGGAACTGTAAAATGGTGCAGCACCTTTGGAAATAGTTTTATAGCGCTTCAAAATATTAAACCTAGAATTACTATATGACTCGGTGCTTTCCCTTCTAGGATTATACCCTATGGAAACAAAAACACATTTCCACACAGAAACTTGTGTACTAATGTTTACAGCAACATTATTCATAATAACCAGAGCGTGAACATAACTCAAAAGTCCACCAACTGGTGGGTAAATAAATTATGGCATATCTAGTTCATGGAATGTCACTCAGCCACAAGAAGGAATGGGACATCGATACACGGTATAACATGGATGACAGTTGAAAACGTTATGCTAAGTGAAAGCAGCCAGTCACAAAAGATTGTATTCTATGATTCCATTTATATGAAGTGTTCAGAGTAGGCAAATACATAGAGACAGAAAGTAGATTAGTGGTTGCTAGGACTGGGGCGGGGGGCGGGTGGCAAATGCTGAGTGATACAGTCCCTTTTGCAGATGATGAAAAGGTTCTCAAATTTAGATAGCAGTGATGATTGAATATGTCTATAAATATGCTATGGATAACTGAATTGCATAGTCTGAGGGGTGAATTTTGTGGTGTGCAAATTATATCTCAATAAAGTTGCCATTAAATAAAAATCTCCACCCAGACTCCCTAGTTTAGCACTTACCAGGATGATTCATCCATTTATGCAAGCCACACACCTTCCTTGACAAATTCTGCCCCTGCTCTCATTTCCAGTCCTCCCAATTTCTTTTCTTACCTATTTCTCCAGGCTGCTCAGCTCTCTGTTTTTCCATCACCACCATCCAAGTCCAATCCTCCATTATTTCTTGCCTGAAATACTCACTAGCCAATTAATTGGCCACCCTGCGTCCATTCTTATCTGTTTCCTAATCTACTCTTCACCAGGCAGAGTAACCCTTCCAAAATGAAAACAAATTTTTATTTCATAAACTGTTTTATTAAAGCAAAACTCGCATAAACGTATGTAAATTCCAAGTGTCTAGCTTTGCGAAGAACCACAAAGTGAACATACCCATAGACACTACCCAGATCAGAAAAGAAAACGTTATAAGCATCCCAGAAACTCCTCCACCTCATATTCCCTTTCATTCCTCATCACCTCTGCCACTCACTTACCCTAACTTCTATCCCTGCACTTGGTTTTACCTAGTTTTGAAGTATACGTTAACGAAATCGTACAAAAACACTCTTATGCATCTGAATTCTTTCACTCAACATTACTTTGAAAGAGTCACCCAGTTATTGTGTGTAGCAGTGCTACATTCATTTTTTTGCTTCATAGTATCTCAGTTTGGAGTCTAATGTAATTTATCCATTTTGGAGTTGATCGACTGCTAGTGTAATTGTTCATTTCTAGGTTCTTAAAAATGAAGCTAGGAACATAACTGTACAAATCTCTTAGGACTCAAATGTACACATCTCTGTGAAGGGTATACATTGGATTGGAATTGCTGGGCCATATGATATATGTAGAAGGAACCTTAGTAGATACCTCCAAATAGCTTTTCAAAGTGGTTGTAGAGAATTACAATCCCACATTGGTATTGTCAGTTTTTTTTTTTAATTTGGTCATTCTGATGGGTATATAATGGTATCTTATTACAGTATTAAGTAGCATTTCCCCAAATACAAATGAGTTTAATACCATTTCATATGCTAATGACCATTCGGTTATCCACTTTTGTGAAATTCCTACTCAAGTATTTTGCCCATTTTTCCATTGGTGTATCTGTCTTTTCCTTGTAATATTCTGTATCTGTCTCTCTGTGACTTGTTCATTCACTCTCATTGCTGTCTTTTGATGAAAATAAATGATTAAAATAATCTGATTTATTAATCAATGTGGCCCAATTTGTCAGTTTTCTCTTTTATGGTTGGTACTTTTTGTGTCCTATTTCCAAATATTTCCCAAGGTAATGAAGCTCTTCTATGTTATCTTCTAGAAGCTTTAGTGTTCTATCGTTCACACTCAGATCCACAACTTAGCTGAAATTAATTTTGGTTTATGGTATAGAAGTTAAGATTTGGCTTTTCCCCATAAGCTTCTCTTTTCATTTTTTTTAAAAAAAAGTTTATTTACTTATTTTGAGACGGAGAGAGAGAAGCAGAGAGAGAGGGAGAGAGAAAGAATCCCAAGGAGGTTCCACCCTGTCAGTCCAGAGCACAACACAGGGCTTGAACTCATGAGCCATGAGATCACAACCTGACCTGAATGAAACCAAGAGTTGGATGCTTAACTGACTGAGCCACCCAGTCCCTCCTTCACAGGCTTTTCCAATTGACCCCACACCATATGCTGATAGGAATATCCCCCCCCTTTTTTTTTTTTTTATCAAACTCAAAATTGAATTTTACTGGAAGAGAGAGGAGGATAAAATCTCAGCTGGGGTTCAAAATTATTTCTGACAGGATGATTTTAACCCGCAACTAAAGGGTTATAGCTTAAGTCCAGTAATAAAGCCCTTGTTACTAGGACTGGTAAAGAGCCCTTCCCTCTGGGAGGGGAATGGAGAAGCAGCTATAAAAAGGTAACCATCACCAATATGAATCCCATAAACTACCTAACCAGTTATGACTAAATTGCTGGTGATGATTATATCCTCAAATCTCCCCAAACTGAAGAAAATTATGTCTACCCTTCGACAACTGAGTATTTGCTGTGCAGGTGACCCTCTGAGGAAAAGGTTCCTGGCAAGCATTTGGGGAGAAAATGGTCTGATGTCCTTGAGTTGTAGGGATGTAGGTCAACTGGATTGTTTTTCCTCATTTCAGGACTGCAAAGCCAAATAGAACTGACTTCCGTTGTACCTGTGGCTTTGGATTTCTGCACTGTCAATCAGATTTTTGTCCAAGAACTCCTCATTTTCAGATCAAAAATTATACGAATCACATGGGCCAGTTGTTCTTGCTCTTCTTGGGAGGCCGAAAGACCAAAACATCACATAAGTGGCCCTCTACTCACTCTCCCTGTGCTACGGGCCTCCACACTCTTCCCCTCCCAGACCTAATCCCTTCTTCTGTATTTGTTTAAAGCTATATTGACAACCTCAGATATTGCCCACACTTTTGAGCAGGTTTATCCCACCTGACACCAGCTTCCTGTTAACTTCCCTCAGCCTAATTCCTTACCACTCCCTTCTTCACTATTTATGTTTGGAATAATTCCCAGCACTCACCACGTTGATTCATGTCTCTGTACCTTTAGTCATGATGTACTCCCTGCCTGGACCACTCTTTCCATTTTCATTGACACCCCCCCGCCCCCCGGATATGAAATCCAGAAACCTTAAAAAAATATATATTTGTCACCAGAAAGCTTTTCTATGACTCAGGTGAGCTAAACACCTCATATTGACCTTTCTTAAAAAACCACACATACTACATGATATTGGAAGTCTGCTTCTCTGTCCATTTCTTTCATGTTGCTTGCACATCTTGCTTTTCTTTGATCCTCCAGGATCAGGCTCAGTGTCTGGCACATTATGGTGGTTCAACCCATCTATGTTGAGCGCACCTGAAGTGCAATAGTACAAGAACTAAGTTGTTCAGCAGTTCTTATAACTGAAGCTGAGGCCCAAGTGGGTTGAAGTACTTACTACACATATGGTCAAAGCTGTCAGCCTTGGTTGAGGAATCCATGTCAGCCCACACACCTACTCCTTCCAGAGTCATAGAGGAGACTTAAAGCTCAACAGTTTGGGACTCACACCCAAGGCCTCAGTTTATGAAATCAAAGATCCCTTTGTCAAGCCCTTATTTCTAAAACTGAATGAGTAAGTTCAAAAAGGCAACTGAATGTCCTCCATCTCGTGTTTTCTTAAGCGAGCAGCAGACATATGACACATCCTTCAAATAACTGTGGTATTCTGAGGAAGTGCTTTTGAAAAACACAGCCCTGCCAACAAGAGTACTCAGAGATCTTGTTTGTTTCTGAGCATTAGAAGTAGTGAAAATTGGAGTGGTCAGTGAGTGTAGGCTCACGCCACACCAGTTCCCTGGCCCTTTTATTTATTTTTTATTTTTTTCCTTAAATAGTTTGTTGTCAAGTTGGTTTCCATCAAACACCCAGTGCTCATCCCCACAAGTGCCCTCCTCCATGCCCAGCACCCCACTTCCTCTCCTCCCCACCCCCCCATCAGCCCTCAGTTTGTTCTCAGCTTTCAGTAGTCTCTCATGGTTTGCCTCCCTCCCTCTCCCCCACTATTTTTCCCCTTCTTCTCCCTCATGGTCCTCCGTTAAGTTCCTCCTAATCCACCTATACGTGCAAACATATGGTATCTGTCCTTCTCTGCCTGACTTATTTCGCTCAGCATAACACCCTCAAGGTCCATCCATGTTGCTACAAATGCCCTGGCCCTTTTAAAGTAGAGCTACGCATCTCACAGACTGCATGGAAAAACGTTTTATGCTAGAAACCATTAAACCTTTGAAAAATCCAACATGATTTTAAAAACATCATTCCGCACAATTTAGTTGGTGCTCAGAGTTTTATAAAATTGCTGTGGATAATAAAGAAAAACAGTAAAATGACAGTTTAGCTAGATTGCCAGTCTTACTGTCACTGTAACTTGCAATAGTTACATAATTACCTAACAGAGCAGCTAGGAACCAGAAAGGGACAAAACGTTTTTTGGCTGGGTTTTCTTTATTTACACCCCAATCATGTATATTCTATGCCCCTTTCTGCTCTGCTATATGTCCCGGGGGGTCGTGTGGACTCTATTACCCAAGCTTCCTTGCCAGCTGACTTCTGCTTAGGCCATTTCTATGGAAGCATTCATGGGAGATTGAGAAGTGCCAGGAAATAGAGGTCGGGGTATTTCTTTTCCTGACTTCTCCATTCATCAGTGGCACATTTCTGGCATGGTTGTGTCCCTGTGAGATTCTAGCTCCTGCTGGGAATCTTCCTTCTACCTCGTTGTATGGCTCCAGCGACATAGGCTTTTATTGCCACGGCCCCTTCAGGCCTAGAAGTGACAGTGGTTTTCCAATGGCACTAGTAGTCTCTGAGTGCGTTAACATCCTTCGTGGGATTTCCCAACCACGTCCATACCTCTGTAATCAGTCCCTTCCTTAGTATATTTTATTTGATCTATCTTGTTGAATAGACAAGGATCCTAGATGACATAGGCTAAACTTAGTGTATCTATAGAGCCCACTACATAGCACAGTTGAGGTAAAGCCCCCAATTCCCCATGGCAAACATTGACCTCAAGGAGAACACAGTAAAAACCATTGTTTGTGACTCATTAACAGAGATTTATAATTCATCAGGGGGCTGCCAATGAAACTCAAGCATAGGAAACACCATTCTGAAGGCATTTTAAGACCCCACTTCACTGTAAGAGACCCATGAATACAAAGGAGTGAAATAGCGTGAACGTTTTACATCAAGGGATCCATTTACAAGAAGAAAAGCCCCACATTAACAAGGCAAAAGGCAAATAGATGACATCCAGTGTTTACATAAAGCATGGAGAGCTGATGCTATCACTTGGTTAGGCTGCAAAAACTATTCGTCCCGTCCCACTCCCTTTATTGATCCAACAAAATTCAAATTGTGGTTCTTTTGAAGAGCTACAAACATGCTATAAGACTGAATGTTATAATTAGCCCTATTCCATGAGTGCCTACGGTGAGCGGATGTAAACAAAAGTCAGGAGGTGGACTCAGGGTTGCTGAAACAAGACCGGAAGCTAAAGATGGAGAACATTTATGTACCTGATAGATTCCGAGTAAATACAAAGCTAGGTAGGAATGTACTAGAAAAAATGGTCAGAGTTTAGAATAGGTCCAGACTGGAGAGAGGGTCTGAGTAATGGGTACACTATCCAGACAAGAGATCTAGAAGGTAACGTTAAGAAGGCACTGGATACTAAACCCTTGCCTCATACTGCCAGGTCTTCTGTGCTTCTGTTATAATGATAAATCAAACCCCATAGAAGCTGGTTTAAAGATCTTAGCTGTGTTTGGATTAAAAATAATGTTAAGAGAAAGGCAGTTTCTGTTCAGAGTAGAAGGAATCATTTGTAACTCAAAACGAATATTGTAGATTGGCTTACTTTAATAAATAATTGAGTTATGTTTTTAGATTTTTGAATTTAGTTTTCAACCAGGAGACTTGCACTACAAGAACTGTTAAATGAAGTCCTTAAGGCAAAAAGAAAATAATACTAGGTTGAAATAAATGTCCTTAAAAGATGATTGATTATTTAAACAAAAATAAGAAAGGAAAGTAGAACTTATATGTATAAGTAAAATGCATGAAGGCACTATCACAAAGGCCAAGAAGGGAGAAATGAAAATATATTACTATGAATGAAGTGAATAATATCATTTGAAAGTAGACTATAGGGTACCTGGGTGGTTCAGTCAGTTAAATGTCTAACTCTTGATTTAGGCTCAGGTCATGATCTCACAGCCATGAGTTGGAGCCTTGCACTGGGCTTCACACTGGGAACGAAGCCTGCTTAAGATTCTTTCTCTCTCCCAAGAAGGGGGGAAATGGTGGGGGAAAGGGAGAGAGGCAAACCATGAGAGACTCTTGAATGCTGACAAAAACTGAGAACTAATGGATGTAGGGGGGAGGGGGGATGGACATGGAGGAGGGCACTCGTGGGGATGAGCACTGGGTGTTATGTGGAAACTAATTTGACAATAAACTATTTGTATAAAAAAAAAAAGAAATATCAATCTGGAAAGAAAAAAAAAGATTCTCTCCCTCTGCTCCTCCCCAACTTATGCTCTCTCTCTCTCTCTCAAAAAAAAAAAAAAAAAGAAAGTAGACTATAATAAGTTAAATAAACACTAAAGCAACTACTAAAATAAGTTATAGGGTGACAATGGAAATAAAATGGAAGCATTAAAAAAATCAATCAATCTAAAAGAAGGTAAAGAAAAAAGAAGAAAAGAACAAAGCTCAGATAGGACATTAGAAAAGAAAATAACAATATGGTAGATTCAAACCTAACCATGTTAATAATTAGATGACATGTGAAAGATAGGAATTCCTCAATAGAAAGGCAGATGTTGTCAGACATAATAAAAAAGCTATACCCAACTGTATTCTTCCAATAAAGATGCAAATAAGTTAAAAATAAAAGGTAGAAAAAAATATACTGTGGTAACACTAATCAAAAGAAAGCTAGAGTGGCCATATTAATAGTAGACAAAGTAGATTTCCAAACAAAGCATATTATCAGGGATAGAGAAGGCCATTTCATCATGATCAAGAAATCAACTCATGAAGAAGACTTCACCACCTTAAAAATTTACACACCTAATAACAAGCTTCAAAATGCATGAAGTAAGACTAATAGAATTGCCAAAAGGAAAAGGTAAATGCACAATCAAGGTTAGAGATTTAAATCTCCCCTCTCCAAATAACTGATAGAGTAAGGAGCTAGAAATCAGCAAGGATACAGATTTAAACAACATTTTCAGCCATCTTGACCTAACTGACATTTATAGAGCACTCCACCCAACAATAGCAAAATACACATTCTTTTCAAATACACGCAGAATATTTACCAAGATAGACTGTATTCTGGGCCATAAAACAAGCCTCAATAAATTTTAAAGGATCTAAGTCATAAAAAGTATGTCCTCTAACCACAGTGGAATTTCCTTTAGAATCAATAATGAAAAGATCTCTGGAAAATCCCTAAAATTTTGGAAACTGAATAACACACATCTGCATCACCCATGGGTCAAAGAAGAAATTAAAAGAGAAAGTAGAAAGTATTTTGCACTGAATAAAACTAAAAGCACAACCTATCAAAATTTGTGCGATGTCAGTCCAGCAGTAATTAGGGGGAAATTTGATAGCACTTACCACCAACATCAGAAAAGAAGAAAGATTTGAAATCAGTGACCTTATCTTCCGTCTTGAACAACTAGAAAAAAAAGAGCTAATTAAACCAAAACTGAGCTGAAGAAAGTAAATAATAAATATTAGAGAGGAAATCAATGAAACAGAAAACAGAAAAATAATAGAAAAATCAATGAAATCAAAACTTAATTCTTTGACTAGATCAATGAAATCGATTAAACTGTAGCCATACTGACCGGGAAAAAAGAAAGAAGACACAATTACCAATATTACAATTACCAGAATGAAATAAGAGATATCACTAGAAATTCTACAGATATTAAAAGGATACTAAGGGAATTTATAAACAATTTTATTCCACGATATTCAACAACTTGGATAAAACAGAAAAATTGCCTGAAAATCTCATTCAAGAAGAAAGAGATAATTTAAATTCCCCTATATCTCTTAAAGAAATTGCATTTGTAGTTAAAACCCTTACACAAGAAACTCTGGGCCCAGATAGCTTCACTGGTGAATTCTACCTAATATTTAATGAAGAAATAACTCTGATTCCATACAATCACTTCCCTCAAACTGAAAACAGTGAAGTATGTCCAGCTCATTCTGTGAGGCCACAATTGCCCTGATACCAAAACCAGACAGACATTACAAAAAACAAGAAAACCACAAAACAATATTCCTCATGCCCACAGATGCAAAAATTCAAAACAAAATACAACAAATCGAATCCAACAAAATGTGCTATATATAATGACAAAATGAGACTTGTCAAAGAAATGCAAAGGTGGTCTAAAATTTTTAAAAAAATTTTTTGTATGTTTTATTTATCTCTGAGAGACAGAGAGAGAGAGAGAAAGAGAGAGAGAGACAGCATGAGCAGGGGAGGGTCAGAGAGAGAGGGAGATACAGAATTGAAGCAGGCTCCAGGCTCTGAGCTAGCTGTCAGCACAGAGCCCAACGCGGGGCTCGAACCCACAAACTGTGAGATCATGACCTGAGCCGAAGTCGGACGCTTAACCGACTGAGCCACCCATGCGCCCTAAAGGTGGTCTAACATTTTAAAAAGCAAAGAACTTGGGGTGCCTGGGTGGCTCAGTTGGTTAAGCTCTGACTTTGGCTCAGGTCATGATCTCACAGTTCCTTTTTTTTTTTTTTTTTTTTTTTTACTGTTTTATTGATTTCTGAGAGAGAGAGAGAGAGAGACAGCATGAGCAGGGAAGGGTCAGAGAGAGGGAGATACAGAATTGAAGCAGGCTCCAGGCTCTGAGCTGTCAACACAGAGCCTCACGCGGGGCTCCAACCCATGAACCGTGAGATCATGACCTGAGCTGAAGTCAGATGCTTAACCCACTGAGCCACCCAGGCGCTCCGTGATCTCACAGTTCTTCGGTTGGATCCCCACACCAGCCTCTGTGCTAATAGCTCAGAGCCTGGAGCCTGTTTTGGATTCCGTGTCTCCCTCTCTCTCTGCCCCTCCTCTGCTCGCACCCTCTCTCAATCTGTGTCTCAAAAATCAATAAACACCAAAAAAATGCAATGAACGCAATTCATCATTTTAACAAACTAACAAGAAAAAATACGTGATCACCTGAATAGTCCTAGAAAAACATTTGACAAAGTCCAATACACATTCTTAATTTTAACATATTCAAACAAATCAGCAAACTAGATATGGAAGGAAAATTCTTCAACCTCACAAAGGGCATCTGCAAAAACCTACATCTAAAATCATAATAAATGGTAAAAAATTGAATACATTTTAAGATTAGGGACAGGGATGCTCATTTATATCACATCAATTCAACTGTGTAATAGAAGTTCTAACCACAGCAATAAGGCAGGGTAAAGAAATGAAAACATCTAGACTGGAAAGGAAGAGGTAAAACTGTCTTTATCTGAAATATGATCACATATGTAGAAGACCTAATGGAATTTACAAAATAAATTTATGGGAATAGGTGAATTTAGCAGGGGTGTAGAATCAAAGATCAACATATAAAAATCAAAGTACTTTTGATATGCTAAGTACTAGGAACAATAAAAAATTTGAAATAAAAAACAATACCACTTACGATGGACTGAAAAATATGAAATACTTAGGAAAAAATCTAACAAAAGACATGAAAGGCCTACATATGAAAAACTACTAAACGTTGCTAAGAGAAATTGAGGAAGACTTCAATGAGGGGGAAAGTCTACTGTGTTTATGGACTGGAAGACTAAATACTGTTAAGCTATCAATTCTCCCCTCATTGGACTATAGCTTTAATACAATCCCATTGCAAATTTCTGCAGGCCTTTTGTAAAAATTGACAGTTTGATTCTAAAATTGGTATGTATACACAACGGACATAAAATAGCCAAAACAAGTTAAAAAGAAAACAAAAAGCATGAAGGAATTGCACTATTTTACTTCAAGACATATTATAAAGTTAGAGTAATCAGTACAGTATGGCATTTGTGTAAAGATATCCAAATAGGAACCAGCATAGAGAGACTAAAATAGACCTACACATATATGGTCATTTTTTGAAAGTGCTGAAACAATTCAGTGGAGAAAAGATCATCTTCTCAACAAATAATGCTGGAATAATTGGATATCTATATTGGATATTCATATGCAAAGAAACCCTTCAATACATATCTCCTATCACATACAAAAATTAATTCAAAATAAATCATAGACCTAAATGTAAAACTTACAATCATAGAATTTCAAGAAAAAACAAATTTAGCAGGCAGCCTCCATGACCTTGGATTTGGCAGCGATGTCTTAGATGGGGCACTAATGAATGATTCATGAAAGGAAAAAATTGATATGTGGATCATTAATCAAGGTTAAAAATTCTGCTCTTATAAAGATACTGTTAAAGAGCATGAAAAGACAAGATGTGCACTGTGGGGAAATCATATATATGATGTCATATGTATGCTACATATGTATGTATACACAAACACACACACACATACACATGCAAGAATTTCTATCCAGAACGTGTAAAGAACCCTCAGTGTTCTTTATATGTTTTGGATACTAACCTTTTATCAGCTACGTCATTTGAAAATATCTTCTCCCATTTGGTAAGTTGTCTTTCAGTTTTGTTGACTGTTTTCCTTCGCTGTGCAGAAGCTTTTAATTTTGATGTAGTCCCAATAGTTTACTTTTGCTTTCGTTTTCCTTGCCTCAGAAATATCAAGAACGATGTTGTTATGGCTGATGTCAGAGAAATTACTGTCTGTACTCTCTTGTAGGATTTTTTTGCAGGTGGCATTCTTTTTTTTTTTTTAAACATAATATATTGTCAAGTTGGCTAACATACAGTATATACAGTATGCTCTTGGTTTTGGGGGTAGATTCCTGTGATTCATTGCTTACATACAACACCCAGTGCTCATCCCAACAGGTGCCCTCCTCAATGCCCATCACCCATTTTCCCCTTCCCCCAACCCCCATCAACCCTCAGTTTGTTCTCTGTATTTAAGAGTCTCTTGTGGTTTGCCTCTCTCTTTGTTTGAAAATACTTTTTCTCCTTCCCCTTTCCCATGGTCTTCTGTTAAGTTTCTCAAGTTCCACATATTAGTGGAAACATATGGTATCTGTCCTTCTCTGCCTGACTTATTTCACTCAGCATAATACCTTCCCTTTCCATCCACGTTGTTGCAAATGGCAGAATTTCTTTCTTTCTCATTGCCTAATAGTATTCCATTGTATATTTAAAGCGCATCTTCTTTATCCATTCATCAGTTGATGGACATTTGGGCTCTTTCCATAATTGGGCTATTGTTGAAAGCACTGCTATAAACATTGGGGTGCATGTGCCCTTATGCATCAGCACTCCTGTATCCTTTGGATAAATTCCTAGCAGTGCTATTGCTGGGTTGTAGGATAGTTCTATTTTTAACTTTTTGAGGAAAGTCCACACTGTTTTCCAGAGCTGCTGCACTAGTTCGCATTCCACCAGCAGTGCAAGAGGGTGTCCGTTTCTCCACATCCTCGCCAGCATCTGTTGTTTCCTGATTTGTTCATTTTCGCCACTCTGACCAGCATGACATGGTATCTCAGTGTGGTTTTGATTTGCATTTCCCTGAGGATGAGTGATGTCGAGCATCTTTTTGTGTGTCTGGGTGTCCTCTTTGGAGAAGTGTCTGTTCATGTCTTCTGCCGATTTCTTCTCTGGATTATTTGGTTTTTGGGTGTTGAGTTTGGCAAATTCTTTATGGTTTCAGGCCTCACATTTTAGGACCTTAATCCATATTGAGTTTATTTTTCTGTATGATGTAAGAAAATGGTCCAGTTTCACTCTTTTGCATGGAACTGTCCAGTTTTCCCAGCACTATTTGTTGCAATAGTCACTGTGGAAGACAGCATGGAGTTTCCTCAAAAAATTAAGCCAGTAAATCACACTACTGGGTATTTACACAAAGAATATGAAAACACTAATTGAAAAAGATATATGCATCCGTATGCAGTATTATTTACAATAGTCAAATTTTGGAAGCAGTTGATAGATGAATGGATAAAGAAGATGTGATATATACAGAAAATGGAATATTATTCAGCCACAAAAAAAGAATGAAATCTTGCCATTTACAACAACATGGATGGATCTAGAGAGTATAAAGCTAGGCAAAATAAGCCAGAAAGACAAAAACCATATGATTTCACTCATATGTGGAATTTAAAAAGCAAAACAAATAAACAAAGGAAAAAAGACAAACTATAAACCAGACTCAACTATAGAGAACAAACAGATGGGAAGTGGGTGGGGAAATGGGTGAAATGAGTGGAAAGGATTGAGTATATTTATCTTGATGAGCACTGAGTAATAGGGAATTGTTGAATCACTATATTGTACACCTGAAATGAATATAACACTGTATGTTAACTATGCTGGAATTCAAAATAAAATGAAATAAAAATAACTTAAAAAGAAATTTAAAAAGGAACTCTCAATGCTCAATAGCTTTTTTAAATTAATTAACTAACTAATTAATTGATTTTAATGTTTTTATTTATTTTTGAGAGAGAGAGAGAGAGAGAGAATGCGGAGGGGCAGAGAGAGAGGGAGACACAGAATCTGAAGCAGGTTCCAGGCTCTGAGCTGTCTGTCAGCACAGAGCCCCACGGTGGGCTCGAACTTGTGAATTGCAAGATCAAGACCTGGGCCAAAGTCAGACGTTCAACCGACAGAACCACCCAGGAGCCCCGATGCTCAACAGTTTTTTTAAGAAAGACTCAATAATAAAATTGGGCAGAAGACTTGGACACGCACTTCAGGAAGCTATGCAGTTAGCAAATAAGCACATAAAAAGATACTCAATAGCATTCATTGTTAGGGAAATACAAATTAGAACGGCAATGAGATGCCAGTATACATCTATTCAAATGAATAACATCAAAAAGACTCACCACAGCATGAGTTTGGTGAGGATGTGGAGAAACTGGAACTCCCACGCACTGTTGTGGAAAACGAAAACCACTTTGGAAGAATGCGGCAGTTTCTTAAAAAATTCAACAGACACCTCGTATGTGATGCAGCTGTTAACCTTTAGGCAAAATGAAAGCATATGTCCCTACTTAGATGAACATGTTTATAGCAGCTTTATTTGTAATAGTCAAGAACTAGAAACAGCTCTAATGTCTATCAACAGGTAAATGGATAAATAAACTGTGATATATCCATAGAATGGAATATTACTCAGAAATAAAGAGGAATGAATGATGGACACACCCTACAACATGAATGAATTTCAAAATAACCATGCTAAGTGAAAATAAACAGAAAAGGGATGAGTACGGAGTCGTTTATGATTCTATTTATATAAAATTCTAGAACATGAAAATTAATCTAGATTCACAAAATATAGCTCAGTGGCACAGGGGAATGGGTGTTTGTGAGCGGAGGGCTGGGCAGAAAGGAGAGATTGCAAAGCGACGTGGAAAAATTGTTGGGGGTGATAGATATGCTTCTTATTCTGATGTGGTTAGATGTTATTATTGACGGTGTCATGGGGATATATGTATGTCAGAATCCATTAAAGTATACACTTTAAATATGTGCTTTTTATTTGCATTTCACTAATACCTCAATAACGCTGTTAAATAATAAAAGAGAAAAGGAGAAAAAACTCACTACTCTATAGCATCTCCCTCCTGATACAGTGGGTGTTGTGTGTGTGCCAGTATATATTCCCACAATGGTAGCTTTACAGCATGAGACTGTAAGCTTCCTGAAGGTAAGGCTAATGTGTTTTATACACTACCATTATTATTATTATTATTATTATTATTATTATTATTATTTCAATTTCCCAGAGTATATTGGTCAGAGCACTGGCAGAACTTGGTGAAATACTCAAATCGGGTAATGGAAGGAGATTTTAATAAAGGGACTTTTTAACCAAGGTGTGGTCAGGATTTAGGGCTCTCACGCGTGGGTAGTGCCTGATGAGGGAAAGGTTACAGGGAAGTGTTATTAGCATCCTCAGTCCTGAGAGTGTGAGAAGATGTGCTTATCAGAACCTGGATTCAGGGAGAGCTACGAGAGGAGGGCATTGATCTTCATTAGGGGGATGCGGCCAGCCTCCGTGACCCTGTGGCAGAAGAGCTGGTGGGGGAGCTAACGGAAGTCATCATTCCAGTCTGCTAGTACTTCCCATTGGACAAACCCATGTGAAAATAGAACGCAAAGAAGACCATATGATCTCTACAGGTCAGTCTTCTAAGACAGCAGGACACTGAAGAGTGGAGGCGCAAAAGAGATCCTTTGCACACAGGGTATCTAGAACCATCTTGAACATGAGCTCATCACTTTGCAAATTCTTCTTATCTGATTGATGAGCTGTTGATGTAAAAAACTTGACAAAATCATCATATTCTGCTCGAGAAGAATGAGTCTGCACTGGCATTTGAAAGCACTTCTTTTTTAGGACCATGTGCAAATTCAGTTGGCAGTTCGTTTCTCACTATTGCCTCCTCTGCCCTTCCCGTTCCATTAAAATTATGCCAAATAAAACTTTCCCAAAATTAGTCCTGGATTTTTCTTCTCAACTCTTCTTCAGAACGGAGATGTTCAGGTAAAATGTACCCTTGGGTTAGAGCTCCGATTCTGTAAAGTGTCCCTCTGAAAATGTTTCCAGATTCAAAAAACAAAAAATCGGGGAAGCTCTGAATTAAACAAAGCGAAGTCAATTTATGCTGAAATTCCTGCATGCTTTTAAGGCGAAATTGTGCTTGCTGACTCTCCCAGCATAGGTAAGAGACATAATATTAACCCAGCCTATTTGATCAGATTTTTTTTTTAATTGTGAGAAGCTAGTGCTCCATGGAGCTCACTGTTGGAAACACAAGAGACAAATGAACAAAGAGATGAACAGAGATCTCATTCTTAGATAAATAAAAGAGGGTAGCAATTGTCAGGGTTCTTGAGTGGGTTGAGGCAGGTCCCTGGATAGGTTCCGGGTCAGCTGGCAGTAAAATAAATTCACAACTCCAACATGAAACTTTATATTCCAGGCTTATTCAAGAGTGAAGCTAGGTTTGTTTCTTTAGTTAACCCTTGGAAAAGGAGAAAGAAAATGCACCTTTGACAGTAGTGGTCCGAAAAGAGCAGAGGTAGGGAGATAATTATTTCCTTTCCTATGAAAGGTAGGTCTCGAATTACCAAACTCCAGAATATGTCCTTGGCAATTCTTCCATCCACTCTACCAGACATTCATGAAATAACTGTTAGACAACACTTAGTATTCCATTAATTGATAAGAATTAATGAAAGTTTTGGGGGGATTTGTTTTTGGTTTTGTTTTATTCTTTTTTTAATGTTTATTTACTTTTGGGAGACAGAGAGACAGAGTGCAAACAGGGGAGGAGCAGAGAGAGAGGAGGGCACAGAATGTGAAGCAGGCTCCAGGCTCCGAGGTGTCAGCACAGAGCCCGATACAGGGCTCGAACCCATGAAACGTGGGCTCATGACTGGGCCAAAGTCGGTAACTTAAATGACTGAGCCACCCAGGCGCCCCAATGGAAAGGTTTTTAAGCAGTCTATTCCGTAGCAACTGGGGAGACAAAGGAAACACACCCCTTCCCACAATCTCTACCAGTAGGATAGTCTACATATGTTCTGAAAGATAATACTCGGTCAAATGGAACTGCATGTAAAATAAGTCAGTATTAAAGAAAATATTTGTTATTGAGGTATAATCGAGAAATAACACTATATTAGTTTCATGACTTAATATTTGTATATATTGCAAAATGATCACCACAATAAGTCTAGTTAACATCTATTATCACACGTGGTATACATTTTTCTAGTGACGAGAACTTTTCAGATTTATTCTCAGCAACTTTCAAATACACAATACAGTATTAGTCACAATAAGCACCATTCTGTACACTACATCTTCATGACTTCTTTATTTTATTTTATTTTATTTTTAACATTTTTATGTTTATTTATTATTCAGACAGTGAGAAACAGAGAATCAATGGGGGAAGACAGAGAGAGGGAGACACAGAATCTGAAGCAAGCTCTGGGCTCTGAGTTGTCAGCACAGAGCCTGACGTGGGGCTCGAACCCACAAACCAGGAGCTCATGACTTGAGCTGAGGTCGGACTCTTAACCGACTGAGCCACCCAGGCTTATTTTATAACTGGACGTTTGTATCTTTTGACCATCTTTAATATATTGAATGAGATATATCAATGTTCCCATGCCAATACAATCAATTAGGAGTCACACACTATAGGCAATTGGCATGAAAGAAATTTTGGAAACGAGAAAGTAACATGAATTACCATCATCAAGGAAAGCTTCCGGCAAGAGATGTGTGGAAAGGAGACAACACCTGACACCTCCCAATGCCCCACCCCCCCGCCACACCAGCTCTTTTCACGTTGCCCGTCAGTGAGCACGATTCACTTGGTGGCTCCCCCTCCCTCCATCTGTTGGACTCGCTCAGGGTCTCCGTGGACCACAGAGTCTCCAAGCGGTATCCGTGAGGACAGGCAATTGCCCTGAAAAGCTGATGTCTAAGTTCATACCCTCTATAACCATCCAACCTCTTAATGGTCACTCTCGTATTTGACCTATAGCCAAGTGAAGTGGGAGGGGTACATGAGAACCTTTCCTGAACCATAAGCCTGATGTATCCCACCGTGCCGGGTGCAAGCACTTCTCCCTGTGGGATGCTAACAGAGTGACCGTCGATATATTGACCTGCCTGATGCACCTTGCGCCATGTTGATTCCCACCGGGTTTCCTGAGACCTTCACTCAAGAACTGATCTTTTTCATCTTGGTTCCTCACTTAAAATAATATTTTTTTATTTATTTACATAGCACAGATCATACTTTCTTTAAAAGGGCAGCCATGGGGCACCTGGGTGGCTCAGTCGGTAAAGTGTCCGACTTCAGCTCAGGTCATGATCTCACAGCTCATGGGTTAGAGCCCTGCGTCGGGCTCTGTGCTGACAGCTTAGAGCCTGGAGCCTCCTTCGGATTTTGTGTCTCCCTCTCTCTCTGCTCCTCCCCGACTTGCGCTCTGTCTCTTTCTCCCACACTCAAAAATAAATAAACATTAAAAAAGTTTAAGGGCAGCAGTAGTGGTAGTTTAAGGGGAAAGAGCTACTTTACTGCCCATTATTTAAATTAACATAACCCAGTGGTACTGAAGACCAATATGTGTGAGTTGGATACCACTGGATTGCAATCATGTCTTATGAGCACGATTTCTAAGTGGCACGGACTTTCAATGGCACACTGCCCCTTATGCCAGCTTCTTCCCTGTTCTGCCTCTTTTAGGCTAACCTTTCCTCCTCAAAGCCATAAAATCAGAGAATATTAGAGCTAGAAAGAACGTTAAAAAATATGCAGCTTAAGAACACCATTTGGAAGATAGGAAACTCAGGTTTAGAGAAGTTAAGTGACCTAAATAGGGCAAAATGAAGCAAAACCTCTTCTGACTCCCAGTGCAGTCCTCTCTCCGTTAGGCCACACAGTGACCTGAACTCAAAGAGAAACAGATGTAAGCAGAGAAGAGCCCAATACATGATTATGAAATAGTAACTTGAAAATCACCTGTAAACTCTAAAAAATAAAACAAATAGATGAACAAACAAAACAGAAATAGACTCATAATACAGAGAACAAACTGGTGGGGGTGGGCAAAATAGTGAAGGGGGTTAATAGGTACAAACTTCGAGTTACAAAGTAAATAAGTCATAGGGATGAAAAGTATAGCATAGGGAATATAGTCAATAATATAGTAATAATGCTGTGTGGCGACCGATGGTGACCACACTTATTGTGGTGGGCACTGAGTAATGTATAGAAGTGTCAAATCACTATGTTGTACACCTGAAACGAATATAACATCGTATGTCAACTATAATTCAATGAAAAAAAAGAAAAGTTAACTATCCTGGCAGGATCACAAAATTAAAAAAAGAAAATCACCTGGCACAAAAACAGAGTCTCAGATCAGTGGAACAGAACAGAGAGCCCAGAAATGACCCACAAACGTATGGCCAACTCCTTTCTGACAAAGCAGGGAAGACTATCCAATGGAATAAAGACAGTCTCAAGTGTATGGTCACATGCAGAAAAATCGACCTGGACCACTTTTTTACACAATACACAAAAATACATTCAAAAAGGATGAAAGGTCTAAACCAAAGTAAGACAAGAACCATCAAAATCGTAGAGGAGAGAGCAGGCAAAAACCTCTTTGACTGTGGCCACAGCAGCTTCTTATCAACACATCTCGAGAGGCAAGGGAAACAAAAGCAAAAATGAACTATTGGGACCTCAGCAAGATAAAAAGCTTCTGCACAGCGAAGGAAATAATCAACAAAACTAAAAGGCAGCAACCCAACAGAATGGGAGAAGATATTTGCAAATGACATATCAGATAAAGTGTTCATATCCAAAATCTGTAAAAAAACAACAACAACAAAAAAACACAAAACTTATCAAACTCAACACCTGAAAAACAACCCAGTGAAGAAATGGGCAAAAGACATGAATAGATACTTCTCCAAAGAAGACATCCTGATGGCCAACAGACACATGAAAAAATGCTCAACATCACTCAGCATCAGGGAAATACAAATCAAAACCACAATGAGATACCACCTCACACCCGTCAGAATAGCTTAAGTAAACAACTTAGGCAATAACAGATGTTGGTGACGATGTGGAGAAAAAGGAGCTCTTCCACACTGTTGGTGGGAATGCACGCTGGTGCAGCCACTCTGGAAAACAGTATGGAGTTTCCTCAAAAAATTAAAAATAGCACTACCCTACGACCCAGCAATTGCACTACTAGGTATTTATCTAATACTAGGTATTTAGATACAGGGGTGCTGTTTCAAAGGGGCACATGCACCCCAATGTTTACAGCAGCGCTATGGATGATAGCCAAAGCATGGAAAGAGCCCAAATGTCCACTGACAGATGAATGGATAAAGAAGATGTGGTATATACATATATATAATATGTATAACTCCACAATCGAAAAGAAATAAATCTTGCTATCTGCAACTATGTGGATAGAAGTAGAGGATATAATGCTAAATGAAATTAGCCAGTCAGAGAAAGACAAATATCTTATGACTTTACTCATGTGTGGAATTTAAGATACAAAACAGATGAACGTAAGAGAAGGGAAGGAAAAATAATATGAAAACAAGGAGGGGGACAAACCATAAGAAACTCTTAAATATAGAAAACAAACTGAGGGCTGCTGGAGGGGATGGGCTAAATGGTTAAGGAGCATTAGGGATGGCTGGGATGAGCGCTGGGTGTTACACATAAGGGATGAATCACTGGAATCTACTCCTGAAATCAACATTGCACTATACGCTAGGTAACTTGGATGTAAATTTAAAAAGAAAAGGAAAGAAAATCATCCAGTTGTGTGTAGAGGTACATACATGGTTTGGCCAACTCGTTTATATTCCCAAGGGTTGCCCTTGAGAACATCCTGATGAAGATATCTTAGAAACAGGAACGGTACCCACAAGAAAAATACATTTTTTTTACTGCTTTATTTTCTTGATTTAAAGAATACCCAGGTTTTTGGGATAATAATTCTTATCTCCCAGACAATGCATTGTGCCTTAATCCTAGAACAGCTTTCTCTCAAGCTCACCTCTAAGGGAAAAACATGGACAGATCACTGAAAAGGTACTGCCTTCTCCATTACACCAGGAGACATTTATCCAATCTGTGTGTGCAGTGGAGGGGTGGGTAGTAGCTTCACTCCCTGTCGTTCTGTAGTACTAAGAGGGAACAAAAAATCTAAATCCTGGGTCACATATAGAAAGGAAGGAACTATAAGGTGAATGGTAAATGGGCTTTTTCTCTGATCCTCTATCCCGTATCTAACTCCTCGAAAGTCAGTCTCTCTCTCTCTCTGCGTGTGTGTGTGTGTGTGTGTGTGTGTGTGTGTGTGTGTCTTCACATGTGCTGTACCCTTCTGTTCTCAACATAGCCTTGGCCCATCTATAACCAATCACACCAGTCTGAAGAGGACACAGTGTCAGAGACCCTAGTTTTTATTTTTATTTAAATATTTTAATGTTTCTTGATTTTGAGAGAGAGAGAGAGAGAGAGAGAGAGAGAATGCGAGCAGAAGAGGAGCAGAGAGAGAGGGAGACACAGAATCTGAAGTAGGCTCCACGCTCTGAGCCATCAGCACAGAGCCCGATGCAGGGCTCGAACTCACAAACCTGAGAGCATAACCTGAAGTCGGACGCTTAACCGAGGTTTTGACCTCGGTTTGGTTTTTGACCCAAGTCAAGACCTCAGAACCTGTGGATTTTCTCCAAAGCCAGACGTGACTTATGCGGCCATTGAGATGGAAGTGGAGGTAGTGCCCCACGATCGTCTTACCCACGTTATCCCCGCCGTTTCTACAAGTACAGAAGAGCCTCCCGAGAGACTCGTTCTAAAGCGACTTCTACCAACTGGCTCTTGGCATTTCTTTTTTTTTTTCTTATTTATTTATTTATTTTATTTTATTTCTAGGAGAGAGAGAGAGAGAGAGACAGCGTGAGCAGGGGAGGGCCAGAGAGAGGGGGAGTCACAGACTCTGAAACAGGCTCCAGGCTCCGAGCTGGCAGTCAGCACAGAGCCCGACGCGGGGCTTGAACCCACGAACCGCGAGATCATGACCTAAGCGAAAGTCGGACGCTCAACCGACTAAGCCACCCAGGCGCCCCGGCTCTTGGCATTTCTAACAAGAATTGTTCGCCAAAGAAAACTTTTGCTATTATCATTTATAACTGAGGAAGAAATAGAGACTCTGATCACCGTCATGTGGCTTGTTCACAGATTGTGTGGGGGCCTTTGGGGGAAAAGCATACCTGCTAAGCCTTGAAGAGCAATGAACAGAAGGCCCAAACTGTGCTGTGCAGTCTCTCTGTGGGATATGACCGGTGATCTTCATTATAAAAAGAGCAAGCATTGTTTTTTCCCCCTGCCTTTCAATAGGTAATTTGCTCTTAGTCACAGAGAGTGTGGATAAAAATGTCCTGTGCTTTTGAAATTCACAGTCTGCTGGACAATAGTCGCACAGTGCTATGAACAGCAGAGTGGGAACAAGAAGTCCTTGGAGCTCCCTCCCCCTCCTCCCTCCCCCCTCTTCTCTCCGCCTCTCCCCAATGCATCCATGCTTCTTCCACCTGCCTTTGCTTTTGAGTTACCTCTCATTGTCTTCCCACAGTGTCCCCCTGTCATTTATAACAATGACCGCTGTTGAATGTTGAGAACAAACTGAGGACTGGTGGATGGGGGCGGAGGGGAAGGGGGATGATGGGCATGGGGGAGGGCACTTGTGGGGATGAGCACTGGGTGTTATATGGAAACCAACTTGACAATAGACTATAAAAAAATAAAAAATAAAATAAAATCTTAAAAGAAAAAAAAATGACCGCTGTCGCAAATGCAGTCTCAGCCACCTTGATCGGCCTCAATCTAACATCAAGAATGCAGCCATTAGAATAAATCCTCCTGTTGGCTAGGTTTCTATCAAGAGAATAAGATGCAAAATCATGTGCTTTTTATGAAAATGTGACGAGTCTGTGGGTGTCGGCAGAGGAAGTCTGCTGACTCCCACAGGGACGGGAAAGAAAACCTCCTTCCTCACCAGCGAAGAGAGACCCGCCACCGCCGGAACTGCACAGTCACCTCCCGTTTGTTCGGTAGGCTTTTTGGATCTGGAACGTTTGTTCCGGAGTTGTGGATAAGAAGGGAGCAAGTTGGGTTTACTACCCTCTCTCCCAACAAAGTAAACTCGCCTCAAAGAAATGGCCAAGTCTGGAGTGGTCTCAACCCTCCTAACCCAAATGCCAGGCTTCCTTAGCATTCAGTTACTTGGTGCCAATAAATAGCCCCTTCCTGCCTCCTGCCTCTGGAAGAATAAACAGCATATGCGGCCCCACACTGGCCGTTCCCACCTCAACAAGGAGCTCCCGATGTCCCGGTGCTTCGACTTCTTCAGGTTAGCTCAACGCTGGCTGGAGACACCTAACAAAGAGGGTATTTCAAACCCAAACCCAAACTCTGTGGTTGAGGGATGTGATTGTTCTCTGATCATATTAGGTAGCGGGGTGCAAGACAAAAATCCACGAGACATGTAACACCCCCCCTCCCCCCACTCTCGGCACCTAGGTAATGGCACTACTGAGGGCTGGGTTTGTCCAGTACAAGACACCCTTTCCCAAAATGTCTTCTACCTGCTCAGAAGCACCTGAGCAACTACTAAGGTGTGTGTAAAGCACGGGCCTTCCAAACTGTAGCATCTGCGTTTAATCGAATGTTCCAGGTCATTCTCATACCCACTGAGGTTTGAGAACCACTGGTCTAGATTAGGGAGAGACAGGCCCGGGTCCAGGGACTCCATCTATGTTCGGCTCGGCTATTTTTAGGTGCGGATCACGGAGGAAAGAAGAATTTTGAAAGCACGGCCAACTCTATGCTTTCTACATAATTTTTTTTTTTTTAAGTCACACTATCATATATTAAATCAACCTTGCTAAAGATCAAAACCCAACGGGATAAATTTCAAAGATCGTATTGGCTTTATTCAATGATTCATGAATCGGGCCTCATCTAATCTATAAATGGATAAAAAGGAGCTCCAAGGAGCTGTACAAAATGACTGTTATAGGCAGAGGGGAACGGGAACAAGGAAGTCATGCCAGACCAAGAATAGCTTGTTTCTTATGACAAGGTCCCTTTCCCTTAGTGCGTGGCAGAGGTCTATCAGGTAGATTACCTAGCTAGTGCTGGTCCGGTGATTTCTGATTGACTGCCTTAAGATTCCGTTTCTGGGCGAGCTGAAACTGTAATTAAATTGAGTCCCAATTTGGTCACACGGGGTTTAGCATTAGCATAAGTGACTCCATTTTGGGCCTGTGGTCTTTTTTCTTTTTCTTTTTTTTTTAAATGAATGGCTACTTAAATGCAAACAGTATGTCAGACAAGGACAAATGCTCAGGTGCAACTTAGACGTATTTGCTATCAAACAGAATTACTTGAAACTTCTGCCTACCTACTCATACAATCTTAGCTCACCCACAGGCCGTCTTTGGGCTTGTTCCCAGATCTGTTTTCTGTGCTTTGGCTTTGACCTTATCCCAGAGGCCTGCTTTTGGGACTCCAGTCCACTCCCTTCACTTCCCACCCTTCTTCCAAGAATTACTGCTCCCATCAGTTTTTATCCTTGTACAGCAGCTGCTCTTAAAGGGTAAATGGGTGGAGGGGAAGCTCAGGGGTCCCTGAAACCCTTCCAGGGGATCAGTGAGGTCAAAACTATTTTTATAACAAAACTGAGATGTGATTTTGCCTTTTTCTCTTATTCTCTTGTGAATGTACAATGGCATTTGATGGAGTCTACCTGGTGAGTGATGATGCCATCACTCTGATGACTAATGGAATGTATTTGTGTATTCTCAAGTTTTGAGTTTTTGTTTTAATTTCTAATATGGTAATATGAATAGATACAACACGCATAAACCAAGGCTCTTTGGACTTCAACTTTTCGCAACACCAATGGGCCCTATGACCAAATAATTTGAGAACCACTGCTATAGAAAATGGAATCACATTCCCATCGAAGTCTGGCACACTTAGTACATTCAGAATTCTTGATCTTTCCACTCAGCTTCCATCTTCCTCACGGTCAATCAGGGAGTTGTGAGTTTCTGAGTGCCTACTATATGCCAGGCACTGTATATACATAGCAGTTTAAAGAAAGAGGGAAAGAAGGGAGAATGGAAAGAAAGGAAAAAGTGCAAAGAGACAAAGGTCAAAGAAAGAGCTTCTTAACGAAGATTAGAGCCTTGTGTTATTCTATATATGGGCATCAGACTCATCCATAAATAATTTAACTTAAATACGGGTTGAGGCCAGTTATTTATTTCCCAAAGCTCCCCAGGGTGATTTTAATGCATAACTTCAGTTGAGAACAACATCTAAAATAATGGCCTCCCAAAATGGCCTCTTCCTCATATGCCTACACTTATTGGAGTTTATAGTGCCTGTAAATACCCAGCAGGAGGCCATAGGAAGATGCTTCTCCAAGGGAATACAGGAAGCATTGTGGGAGTCAGTCATTAAATGGGAGGCCAAGGCAGGGAAGAAGCATTGGGTGTTGAAAATCCATCAATAAAATAAGCCTGAGGGACCAGGATTCACGGGAACCATGGAGTTTGAGTTTCTAAGGGCAAGGGGAGTCAAATAAAATTTCAGAAGAACCAAAGCAGGGGCCTCAGCTTGGGAGCTTGAGCAGAAGAGACGTCAATTAGGCAAGAGGCCAGATATTAAAAGGCAGGCACAGCAGAGAAGGCACAGCTCCCGTACTGAGCTTTCAAAATTTACTCTAGGCACAAGACGGGTTCTAGAAGATGTGAAATGGAACTGGGAGTGGGATGGCTGCCATGGAGGCTTTCCAGGACGCTGCAGATGAATGTGGAAGACATACAAAGAGGAAACAGGCAATCATGGAGCTTCTAGAAGTGTTGATCATTCATTCAAAACACTTGAAAGAAGAAAAGAAGCCCGTGGTGAGAAAGCAGAGCAGTATGTGTTTAGTTCAGGGAGAATGCATAAGAACCCCGATTACCTGGGAATCATATCTTGGTGTACCTTTGTGGCCTTGATTTTAAATATTACAAAGCACTTTCTGATCTAATCTGGGCTTGATAGACAAAATCAGTTTCTCGTAAAACGTATTTCTTTTCTTAAGTTAATCCCCCTGTCCTAGCTTTCTTTTCCTTATTTGATCTTTCAGCCCAAGTTTAATTTGTTGTTATAATCAGGATCCATTTCATTAATATCTTATTCTATTTACATTTAGTCTTAGTTGAAATTCATATACCAGGCTCTTAAAAAGTTTTATTCAGGGTGCTCCATAACGTTTGCTCTTGAAAATTGTATAAATTTAAATAACTAGCTGGTAGAAAGGCTTTCAGAATTTTATGATTTAAAACAAAATTTTTCGTGTTTATTATTTTGAGAGAGAGAGAGAGAGAGAGAGCAGGGGAAGAGCAAAGAGACAAGGAGACACAGACTCCAAAGCAGGCTCCAGACTGAGCTATCAGCACAGAGCCCGACGCGAGGCTCAGACTTACAGACTGCAAGATCATGACCTGGGATGAAGTCGGACGCTCAGCCGAATGAGCCACCCAGGCGCCCCAGAATGTTATGATTTTGGACAGAGTGTGGAGTAGCACATTTATAGGGACACTTCATGTTCACTTCACAGAGCACTCGGCCATAACAGAGTTATTTTCTGATTACCTGGCCAATGGATCTAATCAAACCAAGATGACATTGTCTGAGCCACTCCGCGGATGCACTGTTTAAACTCTAAGTGTATCCTTAACAGGAATTCTTTCCTCAGAAAACAATCCCTTCAGGTTTTCTGATTCTGTACCCAAACGCATCATAAATAAAATTGCTGATCTTGCATAAACAGCAGCCAACTCTGTGGGCTGGAGACATGTGACCTTATTGGTATAGTTATAGATACTTATAAAACTGTCATTGAATGAATGAACCTCCTTTTCCTAACTCAATGTCTCATATATAGCTATTTATTTTTTAATAGTTTATTGTCAAGTTGGTTTCCATATAACACCCAGTGCTCATCCCCGCAAGTGCTCTCCTCCATTGAACACATTTTTTTAAACTAGATAAAGTTAGGTGGCTCTTCCAATGCATCAGATCATGCCAATGAGTCCACTTTGGGAAATATATGTCTAAAACCCAAAGTTTTCTAACCACGGAATATACTCTTTTACCCTTTCTCATTTTGGGGGGCCACCTTTTACATCTTATTTTAAACCCCTCCTCTTCTTTTTCCAACTTCTTTCTTACTTTTAATAATCTAGAATTCGTTTATTCCCCGGCACCCACAGTAGATTTCTCTGGTGGACCTACAGCCAAACACTCACCCTCTCATCCCTCCATTCAATCAATCCGTAAATATATATAGTGTACTTTGATGTTACCAGGCTTTAGTTACTGTCTGTGGCTTTTCTTTCTGGCCCCCTCTCCTCTTTTCTTTCCATTTCCCCATCCTCAAATACACACTCACACATGCATGGTGAGGGTTTTATAATCAGAGGCGAATACATCTAACTGAGGTCAGCTACCTTTTTCTATTACATGTAATAGGTAAGTCTTCTTCCTTCTGGCCCACCATGTCACTGTTCCTTTGAGACCCTTGACCCAGGGTTGAAGGATTTCAATTCTTTTTTCTATTTGAGCAGAATAATGGGTCCCTCACATCATGACTTTGAGGCCAGTCCTTCAATTAATCAATTATAAAAAAAAGATAGAAAGGGTTTTGGAAATCCTGTTCAGAGCACAGCAACATAAGAATTGGGAAAGCGTTTGTTCGGTTTTTGACCCTTCAGCAACCCAAACAACTGAAGTTCACATTCTTGGCCCCTTCCGTAGGCTTCCTTTAATTTTAGCGGTACACATAAGGTACTTTTTAAAAATTTAATAAATATTTCTTGAGCACCTCTTACGGGCCAAGCCCTGTGCAAGTCACTGGGAAAACAAAACAACTCAGACCTGAGCTCTGTTCCCAAGAAGGGCGCCAACGAGTGAGTCAGACACATCAACCATTGACTGCAATATATCAGAAGGAATGTTAAGTTTGAGGAGCACGTATGAGCAAGCCATTATTTACCCCTGCGACAGGAGTAGAGGAGAAGGGTAGTGAGTCAAAGACCCAACAGAGAGAAAGGGATGTTTGAATCGGTACTTAAAAGATGAGAGGGAATTTTTCAGGAGCAAAAAAGTGAGAGGGAAGAGGAAACGGACTGTAAAACTGCCTTGGAAATGGCGTGTTGTATTCAGAAGCTAGAAGAATAGAGGAGGTAGATTACTTGATGAGGTCCACAATGGCCTCAGGACATTTGCATATGTCACAACGTTAGCCTGCTCTCTCCCCTCAAGGTTTCTTTGTTCCCTTGCTACTCCATTTCAGTGACTCCTCTCGAAGCAAACTGTGACACTAGAAGACTTCCTCTATCTCTAATGGACTTGAAGAGCTTTTTCTAGCTGACTCTTTGCAGTGTGTAACTCTTACTGTCAGAGAAATCACGTTATGTGACCTTTTGAGCCTATCCTATTCCATAAGTTTGAAATTAACACTCATCATGTTTAAAGAACGTGGCAGGCGGGGTTAGCAAATGACAAGAGTTGGGGTCCAAGCTCAATTCAGGCTAGAATTATGACACAGATCCAATGAGAAGAAAGATAATAAAGAGTATCGAAACTTCCCGAATTTGGCTTCCTAAGGTCAACTTACAGGATAAGAATAGAGGATGAAGAGATTCAAGTGTGGAAAAATATAGATGTTTCCATTCTCTCGAAGCTCAGTATACGGCAATGAGGAGAATCTCCCAGGGCGCCTGGGTGGCTCAGTCGGTTGGGCGTCCGACTTCAGCTCAGGTCATGATCTCGCCGTTTGTGAGTTGGAGCCCCGCGTTGGGCTCTGTGCTGACAGCTTAGTCTGGAACCTGCTTTGGATTCTGTGTCTCCTTCTCTCTCTGCTCTTCCCCTGCTTGCTCTCTCTCTCTCTCTCTCTCTCTCTCTTTCATGTTCTGTGTCTCCCCCTCTCTCTGTCCCTCCCATGCTCATGCTCCGTCTCTCAATAATAAATAAAAAATGTTACAAAATTAAAAAAAGAACTAAAAGCAAATGGTGGACATTTCAGGAGATTGTTTGGGAAAAGAAGATTGTATACACCTTGTTATATTTCCATAAATGCTAAGATCTCTTTTTGTGTTCTTTAGGCTGCAAATTTTGATTAGTTTAGCTCTGTGCCATTACCACCCTGGTTTTTATTATTTAAATAGTTTTCTTATTCTACTTATCTCCTCCTTTAGCTTTGTAGTTACACCTATATCTTAGGAAATCGTTAACTTACTTACAGTCTATTTTAAATCAATACTTTTACCAAGTTCTCCATACAAGAACTTTACAACAGCTTGACTCCGCCTACCTCCCCTCTACCTATTTTGGTATTGTTGCTACATAGTTTACTTATGCATATTTTATAAACTCCACAAGACATTATTATCATCCTTACCTAAACAGACAATAATATTTTCTATTGATCCACATATTTACTTCTTTTGAGTGTTACTCATTCTTTCTGGTCCTTCTGTGCTTCTATCTGGGATCACTTACTTTAAATAAAATTTTTTTAAACTTCATTCATTTTTGAGAGACAGAGCACGAACAGGGGAGGGGCAGAGAAAGAGGGAGATGCAGAATCGGAAGCAGGCTCCAGGGCTCTGAGCTGTCAGCACAGAGCCCAATGCAGGGCTCAGACTCACGAGCCATGAGATCATGACCCGAGCTGAAGTCGGACGCTTAACCGACTGAGCCACCCAGGCGCCCCAAATAATATTTCTTTAATCCCAGCACTTCACTTACATATATGTTAGAATTTGTTTTTGATTGTGTCCCAATCACTCTCATGCTTTTTTCTGGTTGCTTTTAAAATTACTTTTCATTCGGGGCCCCTGGGTGGCTTAGTCGGTTAAGCGTCCGACTTTCGCTTAGGTCCTCACCTCGCGGTTCGTGGGTTCGAGCCCCGCGTCGGGCTCTGTGCTGACTGCCAGCTCAGAGCCTGGAGCCTGTTTCAGTCTGTGATTCCCTCTCTCTCTGACCCTCCCCTGCTCACCCTGTCTCTCTCTCTCTCTCTCTCTCTCCTAGAAATAAATAAAACATTTAAAAAAATTACTTTTCATTTTTTTCTCTTCATGCTTCAGCTGGAGTATCTTTTATGGACCTGTTTTTCAGTTCATCAACTCCATTTTCTCTTGTATCCAGCCTGTGCTAATTAAAGTCATGTGATGATTTCTAAATTTTAGATACTGTATTTTGCAATTCTAGGATGTCTACCTGATTTACTTTTATAGATTTAAACTCTCCACTTAAACAGTCTATCTTTTCCTTCATGTTTTTGTCCATTTTTTTCTTCGATTTTCTTTAACATATTAATTATGGATCCCTTCTAAGTCCTTATCTGTTGACTCCAATATCTGGGACATCTTCGAGTCGAATTCCTTGACTATTTGTCTCTTAATCATTAGTCAATTCTCCTGCACTTTTGAGATTCTAATAATTTACTGCACAATAGACGTTGTGACTGTATGTTAGAAAGATTCTGATGTATGTTTCTCTCACACTGCTTTAATTGCTTTAACGAACAATGACAATTGTGTATATTCTTATTTAGTCTTCATAATCTTTATTTTTTCTTATATATTGAAAATACATATATATTTATTTATATATGTGAAAAAAATCAATATATAAAAATAGATATGAAATATATATGTACACTCAATAATGCTCTAAAGAATAAAGGCCATGATAGTAAACATCTTTGCATTATTTCTTATCTTAAAGGGAATGATCCTCACAGTTTACTGTTATGTATGGTGTTTGCTATAGATTTTTGTTAGATCCTCTTTATTAGGAGAAGAAAGTACCCTTATGTGATATAACTAGTTTGGAAAGAATCTTTTATAATGGTAGATTTCCATTTTTTTTAAGTGCTTTTTTTCATTCGGTAAGATGGTTATACTTATATCTCCTTTAACCTGTTAATGTAACAAATACTATTTAAAGATTTTCTAATTTTGAACTATTCATACATTTTAGATGTGGCTTTCTATTTCTAGGAAATAGTGCTTGAGCAGATTTACTGATATTTTATGTAGGATTTTTGTACCTATATTTGTAGGTGATACTAGCCTATCCCGTTCTGTATTAGACTGGATTCTCCAGGGAGACCAAACCAAAAGGAGATCTAGATTCATAGATTAGATCTCGATATAGATCACAACTTTAGTATCCATTCATCCATTAGTGGGCACTTAGCTTGTTTCCATATCTTAGCCATTGAGAATGGCTTGAAGAATTCCTTTCAGTATTTCTTATAAGAAAGGTCTAGTGGGGATGGTTTGTGTGAGAGTCCTTATCTCTCCTTTTCTGAAGGACAGCTTTGCTGGAAAGAATGTGCTTAGCTGTCAGTTCTTTTCTTCCAACACTTTGAATATATCGGCTCTCTCCTGGTCTGTACGATTTCTGCTGAGAAACCTACCGATAGTCTTGGATCCCTGGTAATCTATAAACTTCTTCCTCTTGATACTTTTAAGATTCTTTCTTTGTCTTTGTGTTTTGACAATTTTATTATACTGTGTCTTGAAGAGAATTTCTTTGAAGTGAGTTTGTGTGGTGACATAGGAGGTTCATCAACTTGGATATCCAAATCTGTCTCCAGACTTAGACACATTCAGCCTGTAATGTTTTTTAATGTTTTTATTTATTTCTGAGAGAGAGAGACAGCGTGAGCAGGGGAGGGTCAGAGAGAGTGGGAGACACAGAATCTGAAGCAGGCTCCAGGCTCTGAGCTGGCAGTCAGCACAGAGCCCGACGCGGGGCTCGAACCCACAAACCGCGAGATCGTGACCTAAGCGAAAGTCGGACACTTAACCGACCAAGCCACCGAGGCGCCCCTAACACACTCAATCTTAAACAGAAATTCTTAGGGATACTTTTTGTTTCCCTTTCCCAGTCTTTAAAGGTAATCTTACATTTAAGTAATCTTTCATCTTTGCTCATTCCTCTCTACAAGGGACTTGACTGGTTTCAATAGCTGAATCAATTCGCTCGAGAGAAATGGAATGAGAGTCTGCAACTCATGGGAATGACAGAACCAAAGAAACTTGGGAAATTGTCTGGATGTAGTAGATAAGCCAGTTGCTACTGGTGGCATTGAATTTGGGCTCTCACTCTCCCAGTTCCCCAATCACCAACCTATCTAGCCAAGAGGCTCAGCCGCCTCATCTGGAAAAGGGGGGAAATGGGCAGGGTAGTGTGAGTAAGCACTTGAACTCTGTAATCAGCATGCCTGGATTTTATTCCTGGTTCTACCTCATACCGCCGTGACTTTGAGCAGATTACTTACCCATTCCAGGCCTCAGCTTCCCTATCTGTAAAATGGCGGCAGTAATTTTATTTACCTCATAGGCTTATTATAAGGATTAAATGAGGGAGTGCATATGAAGTTGTTGGTCTGTACTGAGTACTCAGTAAATGTTGGTTCTTATGGATGTTACATTATTATTACTATTTATTACTATTACTATTACAACTAACTTACTACTACTACTATTGCTGCTGCTACCACTGCTTAGGATTCAACATGTCTTGGGCATCTATACACCAAACATTGGCTTTGTGTTCTTTGTGGGGGGAGCAGGGGTCACAAAAGTTTTTAATATGATTCTCCTTCTCTGAGTAAACCTATAAATATCACAATTTTTTCTGAGTCTAAGATAGCAATTATTCAGGGAACCCAACCTGGCTACCATGTGTCTGGGAGGAGATTGGCAATAATCTCTCTCTGGCCCCCACGTTTCTCATAGTGGTCACCTTTTAAGAGGTATATCTCATCTGCTTGACTGGTTTTCCACCTGGCCAGAAATGTGCTTTCATCCCAGGGAGGGAATACATAACTTGGGCATTGCAGAATTTCCTGAGGATTCTCGCTGGAGCAGAAAGAATCTCAGGATTTTTTGAAAGACATTTTAGAAATAAGCAAATACAGAGGTACTGTGCCTTCCCACCAGGCACTGCAGATTTTTAAGTTTCAAGGAAACCGGTGGAAATGCTACGGGGACTTATTTTTTTAACGTTCTATTTCTGGTACCCCCCCCCAAAAAAACCCAACCCAAACCCAAATCCATTGAAAACCAAAGATTTGAGATCCCTTGAATGCTAGTGATTCGACTTAAAATTATTCCACAACCCACACTCACAACTGACCTCAAATAACTTCAGACACAGCGGTGGGGCTTTTCTCCATAACTTGTCACTCAGCAGGGGTTTGGGATCCTTGTACCTAGAGCTTGGGGTTAATCCTGTGGCAAGGCTGACATAGTTAAAAGGAATAGACATTCTCTACCTAGCTTAAAGAAAAAAGATGAACACATTGTAGGGGTGCAACAGCATCTTTAAGCCTTTGGGCAGGAGGAGCTAGAAATACGATAGGACCTGCTTTCTTTGCATCTGGTTAATCCTCTCTTCATCTCTGGACATACTTTCTCTGCTGCACTTACGTAGAAGCCAAATGCGTTTGCCCCACTCGTGACTTTATATCATCTCCCTCGCCCTTTGAGCAGACAACAAAGACTGCATTCAATCCCCGTGTTCTAAATATAAATCCTCAGGAAGAGAAACCTGACTTTCCCAGCTTAGATCAGGTATCCACCCCTGGTCTAATCACTGGTGACCAGAGGGAAGACTCATATGGCCCATTACCCACTCGGCAGGAGCTGGCAGAGACCTCAGAGAAAAGGCATGGGCCACCAGGAATAGGGACTGGCATGCCATGGTTGTGCTTTCTCCTTGCCTAACCCCGCGTCATCAGCCTCCAAGGGACAAGTGGATTAAACAGACTCAGAATGAAACACGACAAATATTACTGAAAGCCTAAACTTCAGAAGCAAGACTAAACAGAAGAACGAAACTGGCCAGAAAAGGAAACTTGGGAAGAATGGAGAAAAGAGGTTACTCACAGGTTATCTGGGTCTGGGAGGTGATGCAAAAAAAAAAAAAAAAAAAAGAGAGGAATAAAAAACACTACTGACTAGTTTCAGCCACAAAATCGTCACCACTGGCCCTGCCTGCCTTGTTAAAGTTCAAAGGTGACGATGGTTCACCAGCAGTATTTGGGGCATCTGGTCAACTTGAGTACGGGTTAAAGCTTCTTCTTTATCACTGCCTCACCCGTCACCTGTACCCTGGAGTCTCAGTGTATCTCTAGCCTTTGGTTTCCGTTTGAAGCCCAGGGTTCCTCAAAAGGTGACCAGGAGCCATCACCCCAATATGTGAACCTGAGAATTGCCTCACCCAGGAGTATGCTTGTTGGGCCCCACTATCCCGTGGCAGAAATCGATCCCTCTTCCTTCCCCCTAAACCTCTATGCAGCGGCTCCTACCTTCTCAGCCATGACTTAAGGAATTTATTACCTCTGGGCAGAAGGAGCATGGAGCCTCAGACCCGCCCTCCCCCTCCAGTGGCTTCTCTGTCTACATCATGGGAGTTTTCAGCCTGAACTGGCCCTACGGTTAAGCAGGGGGTTGGACCTGAGTCTGTTCACGTTCTGGGACTTTGACCTTCTAGATTGCCGTCCAACTCATCTGATCTTCACTCAAAGAAAAGGTTCTGCCAGACACTTCCCATCTAAATCTGGGCTGGTGCTTCCTATGCAGGTACGAACAGTCAAGGGTCGCATTAGCTAAGAGGTCCTCCAAGTGCAGCCTCACGCCGGTGGCAGCAGCGTCACCTGGGAACTAGTTAGAAATGCGGCGTCTTGAGCCCAAACTTCAACCCACCGAATCAGAAACCCTAGGGGTGGGGACCAGGCCCGTGCATTTTATGAAGCCTTGTAGGTGATTCTTATGGACACCAACGTGTGAGATGCCTGCTTCAGAATGGATGAATGGTCATCCTAGGCTATTGGTGAAGTCAGATTTTAACATCTCCCCACCCAAGTGCCACTTATTATAGGTGTATTTGTACCCTCCAGCCACCAGGCCCGCCTACATTATTTCCAGGCCCGGTGTAAAATGAAAATGGGGGGTGCTTGCTCCAAAAGCAGGAAAAGAGCGTCAGTAAAGGTAGACACAGGGTTGTTTCTTTCTTCCCCACCTCTCAACTTGTCGTGCTTATTTTTTTATTTGTAATTTAATATCATTCTAATTAAAGAAAAATTAAAACGTTCAAGTACGAGCACAGGTTGTCTTTTTATTGCAGATGGCAAGCTTAAAATGCAAAATTAGAGCACTTATCCTATATGCAGAATCACCGAAGTTTCAGTTTGTATTTTTGGGGTTTGCCCCTGAAAGGTGCCTCAAGCCGGCCAGAGGAGATGGACACAGGTTCAAGTAGCTGAGGGAGCTCTTCCGTGACACTGACCAGGCACACGAAGACCAAGCGCTCAAGGCTCTGCCCTTAGCGGAGCACACTCACAGACTTGACCTTCAACAGGTTACCCCTCCCACCAGCTGCTAGACCATGCCTCTGCCCCACCTCTGTCCCCCTACGGGGAGGCAGGGCCTGGGGAAGTTCAGCCAGCATTTCCCCTTCCTAGGGCCTATTACCCTAACCTCTGGAGGACAGGTGACCTTGAAGGATTTTTAAAAATTTTTTAAATGTTTTATTTATTTCTGAGAGAGAGACAGACAGCGTGAGTAGGGGAGGGTCAGAGAGAGAGGGAGATACAGAATCTGAAACAGGCTCCAGGCTCCGAGCTAGCTGTCAGCACAGAGCCCGATGCGGGGCTCGAACCCACGAACTGTGAGATCATGACCTGAGCCGAAGTCGGACGCTTAACTGACTGAGCCACCCAGATGCCCCTTGAAGAATCTTTAAAACTCTGTTCTAGGATGCATCAGTACCTAGATCCGAACGGGCAAGAGGCATGTCCTTCTGAGCCACAGCTGCCGCCAGACATACCATAGTACTACCAGCCTGGGGCAGGAAGAGAGCCACTCTGCCTACCCAGGGATGCTGCAGGGGGCACACCCCCAACCCTGTCCTCCCCACGCTCATACCCAAGGCCTTGCCAGGGACAGAGGGTGTCAGCTGTCGGGGCTTAGATGGAGAGGCGGGGGGCCCAGTAGAACCTGGGGTATCAGGAGCAGGAAAGCAGGTAGTTGAGAATCCACCCCAGGGCGTTGGAAAAGGTGAGACCCTCCCTGAGCTGAGGCCCCATTGTCCCTGCGGATGTTATTTGCAAAACACCAATTCAAAGATAAACAATGTTAACAATGTGCTGACAACGACTGCGTAGCATTACACCCTAAGCTTGGGGCCCTTCCAAGCACGCGCCCTTCTGAACAAGCCCATGAAACTGACCCTGGCAGCTACTCTTGAAATGAGGGAGGTGAAGACTGGCCAGCTCAATGGCATCCCTATCCGGCCCCCACCCTCCATTAGGAATGCGGCTGATCTCTTCCACTGGTCTTACAAGAACTTCGGAATCTGACCCGTGAGTCCTACTCCAATCTCAACTCCATCTGGTGTTCCTGCCGCAACTATAGCTTCCACCCAAACCAGCAGCTGCTCTTTCTCCAAAATGCATCTTGCTTCTGCCTCTGCCTGGAATGCTTCCCACTTTCCATCACCATCTTCCGCATCCCCTCCCCTCTCCCGCTCCCACACCAACTCCATCATTCAGGTGAATGCTCTAAATTCATCCAACAAATCTGTGGTCCGTCCCCCCCCACACACACACTCTGCTTGTCTCATGTGTAGGATTTGAAAGTGCCTATTTACCTGCCTGTCCCCACAACAGTTAGAAACTCCAAGGAGACACAGAGGTCATCGCATTCACTACCCCGTGTTCGGGATTCGGCGGAGTGTTTAGCAAGGCTGGGAAACAGTGACACCGATTAAATGGGTGACGGGTCCGAGCTGTAAGACTCCCAGTGTGCTGTCACTGAGGAAACCTGTCCAAGAACCTTATGACTAAATGCTGTAATCTTTTATTCTCTGAGTCAGACACGACACCATTTCCTCTTGGTGAGATTGTTTTTATAGCCGTCCGATAATTTTAAGCGGTCGAGGTTTATAGAACTGTATTCAGATGAGATGAATGCTTTGCTCTCACCGCTTCAGCTGAATTCCTTCCGTTGAATTTCTATCTTGAGGTGTTATTTTACTTTTTATTTTTTTATATATATATCTTAAGGTTTGAAAAGAAAATTCTCTTTTCCATCCTTCATTTGCTTCAAAGGTATTTATGAAAACCTCACGTGGTGGCGACCCCAGGATCATGATCCTGAAATGCCTTTGGATCATTGGCGTGGGAGTTTGTAAGCAGGGCTGTGCACAGGTCCGGGTTATTCAGGCAGATCAGCATGCTTAAAGGCTTTTTTTTGTTGTTGGCTTAGAGCCCCTTTAAATATAAAAATAAATAAAATGAACATCCGTTATATCTGCTCCCGCTGAGTGCTCAGACATAAAATTCTTTCATTTTCTGAGAACCCTAAAGAGACCATTTTGGGATTCACGGGAATCATTTGTCGCCGGCTCCTAAGAGACAGATCAAAATTAGGTGATCGCACAGCACGTGGAGGGAAGGGGATTCAGATGTCTTTGCTTCAGGCCTGGGAGGAAGGGGGGGTGCTCTGCTTTGTGTTCTGAGGTCAGAACCGGAGCCCCAGCAAGAGCTGAAACATGTGGCAGACCCTCCGAGCTTTCTACCATCCAGCATTGACCTTGACCTGCCTTTGAGGCTGACAATGGAAGGCTAGAGTTAGATTTTTCAAAGCGTGCCTGGTATAAATGTGCTTGCTGTCTGACGGCTATTTTGAAAGTATATTTAGGCTTCCAATACCCTTGTGAAATAACAGCTTTAAACAATATTTAGCTTGGTTGGTGAGTACAACTTCTGAAATGAGTCACTTCTCTTCTAAGTGGCACCGATTTTTACTCCGTAGCAATGTGTTTGTTCTAGAGCCTCGCCGTCTGTAAGGGAAAATAAACCATGATCATGTCGTTCCTTGGAGGAAGAAGACTTGATATAATTGTTTGACTTGACCCCAAGGAACATAACCACCAGGACGAGGAACATCTGGTGACTTCTAGAGCTTATTACTTTGTTTCTCTAACATGTTTATGATTCATATTTTTCAACATCTTTTTCTACCTATAGCCTTCCTTATGAATCACAAACTGTATGCATGTCTGTCCTATAACATTAGAACAAAGCGGTGAAGAGTACATACCGCCTCCGGAGCCAGACTGGCCGGATTCAAATCTCGACTCCAACTGGCTCACTAGCTATGAATCTTCGGGCTTCTCTGAGCCTCGGTTTCCTCATCCATAAAAGGGGATAATAATAGTACTTACCTCACAGGGTTTTTGTGTCACATTGTGACACGAGTGAATATGTTTGTAAAGTATCCAGAGCAGTACCTCATGTATATTTAGCACGATAAAGGTATTAGACACTAAAGTCATTACCTCTTAATGTATCGGTATACCTCTTCATGTATCTCTCAATGTATCAGTGGAATGTTAACATTTGACTGAGATTCTGTAATTGAAAATAATATGCATGTGAGGGAGGAATAGATATATTTAATATTAATAAATATTTAATATTTAATATATATATATATAAATGTAATTGTGATAGCTAGTCCAAAATATGGCGGCCAACAACCACATTATTCCCTGTACAAGTGTGTCGTACTTCCCATCAAGAAGTGGAATCTGTTTCCCCTCCCCTTGCATCTGGGCCAGCCTTGGGATTTGATCTGACACAAAGTGTGGCATAAGGGGTACTGTGGCAGCTCTGAGCCTAAGCCTTCAGAGGTTTGACAACTTTCATTTCTGCTCTGTTGGAATGCAGCTGCCATGTTGTAAGGAAGTCCAGGCTACCTTACTAAAGAGAAGGAGACCATGTCGAGAGCCTTCTAGAGAGACCATGGGGAGACAATGAGACACCATGTGGAGAGAGTGGACAAGTGGAGAAAAGAAGCACTTCAGCCAATCTCACTGGAATGTAGCCACAAGGATGTTGCTAGTTAATAACATGTGGAGCAATGGATGTTTAAAGCTACTGAGTTTGGGGGTGGCTAATTAGGCATCAACAGATAACTGGTTCCTTTAGATAAGGTAAATACAGGTTAGCAGTTCTTACATGGGGCTGATCCTGCCCCCCGTCAAAAGACATTGGGCAAGGAGACATTTTTGATGGTCACAACTGAGAAAAGGGACATGATGCTACAGGCCATCTCGTGGGTAGCCCAATGATGCTGCTGCTAAAGATCCTACAATGTCCAGGACAGTCTGCACAACAAGGAATTATCTGGAACAAAATGTCAGTAGTGCCAAGGTGGAGAAACCCTGATGTGGATAGCTAGATGATGATGATGGATTATACATGGATACATGGTTAGATAGATAGATAATAGAGAGGTGATAGATAGATAGATAGATAGATAGATAGATAGATAGATAGATGGATAGACAGACAGACAGACAGCAAAGATTGGGGGCTATTGAAATTGATAAATAAGCGGGCCTCCTAAAATTCCATTTTTAAAAGCCAAAAAATGAATAAAAATAATACTGAAAGTTCCCACTGCTTCTTGTAAGGGAAGGACAGGGTCCCACTTAAAGTGGTTAAGTATGATTAAGAGTGACTGCCCTTCATGGAAGCACATGAATCATCTGGCGCTCCCCACCTTATTTCTCCTGTCTCCGGCTCTACCTGCAGAGCCCCACAGTGGTAGAATCCTGCTCTTGAACCTTCAACCTCCTTAACTCTCTTGAGTCCAGATGCAACCCACAGGTTTCTCAAAGCGTGGCACAGCGGGATACAGATCCATGTCCACTCCTCGGTGCAACTTTCCAGCGGGTTCAGACCCAGCAGAGGAACGCACTAGTGGAGAAGTCATCTGTCCTGTTTCTGGAAGGAACTCTCATGGAAGGCTGGGCTTTTTCTCAAGAGGACACAACTTCAGGGAGGAAGGAGGGGATATTAGTGCACCACTGTGGGAGGCAGGCAGCGTACCTGACCGAAATGCTCTAGAAGTCACAGGACAAGAGTCAGGAAATGTTGATGGTGGATTAAAAGCCATAGAACCCCAGCTTTTTGACAGACACCTAATGCTGGAGGACCCTGACTTTGGCGTGTCAAAGATTGGGGAATGTGTTGGTGAGCCCCATTATTACTTCCAGGCCTGACCAGGGAACAGACGTCTGCTTATGGGTAAGGCTGGAGACCCTCTGGCCAAGAATTGCAGAGAAGGAGATGGACCCCCACCCCCCCCCCCAGGTCCTCATGCAAAGTTTCTACTACTTCTCAGAACTCTATGTCGACTAGGTCATCTGGAGTCCAAGTTGACTTTGCCAAGTTCAATGGGAACTCATGATATCTTTCTCCTGGGCTTGCCTTCCACTGGCTTAATTAAGAGGAGCCCCTCAAATCCCTCTTCCATGAGGATCTAGCTCTGCACATGTGGCAAGGATCTGTTTGGTTTCTTTCATCAAAGAAGAAAAAATATCTAAGCTCTGATAAGACATATTCTAGTAAAAATAATAACTCTTCTCAAATTTAAATGATATGAACATCATTACCGCCCCACTCTCAAGATAGAGTCATTTCTGTTTGATGGGGCCTTAGACTCCCTAAAGAAGGTTTCTAGATTCATATTCGTATTCATACGTCAACGTCTCCTGGTCGTTTGGGCAAATAAAAATGGGTGGGACCTTCTATGTATTTTTCTGTCTTTTATTTATGCCATTCCTTCAGACCTGAGAGGTGTTTGTTGATTGCATTTACCAGATGCTCAGTGATCCCATAAGATGTAAGGTTGCTTCACCACTACGTCAGCATAGCACACAACTGGCCCTTTCAGAATAGCTCTCCATCACCAAGAGCATTTCCACCTCTGACACTGGATGTGCTGTTTGCACCCTATTTTCCAGAGCCAATCCCCAGCCCAACCCCAATCATGCCACATTTTGCAACCAGCAAATGGTGGCTTGGATTTCACAGACTGGCTCTCTACGGGGCCTGCCCTACAGTCAGGAATTTTCTCCATCAGTGCCCAAACCACAAGTCAAGCTGTAGAGGCTGTTGAGTCATAGCATTGGGTTCTGCTCCCCCACTGGGCTTTACTCCTGGGGACTCTTGCTGTATGAAGAGTTTCACTGTTAAGGAAACATCGTGTTTTTCACGGTCCTCAAAGAGGAGGATACTGAAGCACAAGCTCATATTTTTAAAGATACGATTACGTTAACAAGGTTTCGTTTACCCAAGCAATTTAAGCGATACGCATTAGAATATATTTGTTTCCAGCAAGAGTTAAGTAATTAGCTAGTGTTCAAGAACTAGCTCTTTGGCTAATTCTTCAGAAAAGAACTGATTGCTAATTCTCTGGCTTCGAACCGCTGAGCCATTTGCTCAAGGTTGTCAGTGGAATGAACATGGAAAATGTTCCATTTGGTGCATTCAAGGTTAAAGCGGAATTCAATCTCAGATTAGCCACCTCTAGCGTAGAATTCTCTGCTCCCATTTTCCCCAGATCCTGCCAGAAGAAGAAAATAAAGTGATATTGTTTCAAGTTTGTTATATTCCGAAGATGGGAAAGTTAAGAATTTATCCAACGTAGGGGACACCAAGCAGAGAATCAGCCAGAACAATGCCTAGCACACAGTAGGTGTTTGGTATTGAGGTGACTTCCTCAGTGACACCAAATTTGGTGGCAGACATGACATCAGGACACCCAGCCCCAGAGTATGCTGTCTGCTGCTTAGGCACTCTGTTCTCACACCTTGGCTTATTTTTACATGAACACATTTTTAAAAAATGTTTTCATCTATAATTTTAATATCCGGCCAACTGAGCATAGTGTTTAATGACATCTTATTGACAAAGAAATACTTTTAGAAGAACCACAGGGAAGTAACAACTGCCGCTTTCCTCCCCAGCACCTGATACAAGGTTTTTTGGCAGGGGCCAAATTGGATGACAGCTCTTGCTCACTTCAGTGCCTGAAGAGTGAGTTTCAGGAGGCAAATATCTTTTGCGATAGCCTGATCCTCAAAGCAATAGTTGGGCCGCCTTTAACTGTGTTGGAAACAAGGCATCAGCATGGGCGACATGAACTGACAGACCTTGCTTGGCTTAAAACCATCTCTTCCTCTGACTGAGCTCACAGCCAGAAGACTCCCTATCAGGAGCTTTTCCATTGTGTTAAGCAATGCTCTCTCCCCTCGAACTAGTTTAAACTTTTCCAGGGTCAATGATACCCAACCATGACATGCCAACTCTAATCAATAATCTCTAATGGCAACATGAAGCAGGAATGGTTTAAGAGCAATGGAAGTCTTGCGGTAAGGAGAGACCCCCAAGGAAAGAGTAGGCCACGTGGGAAGTGTGAAGGCTGTGGTGCTGTTTTTAACTTGTCATCAATGACATTTTAGAAGGTTAAGGTTGAAAAATGCAAGCTTTGCAGTAGATAGTCTTGGGCTTAATTCCCAGCTCCTCTCCTCACAAGCTGTGTGAACATATGCAAGTCACTTGGCATTTCCAACCCTGTTTCCTCATCTATAAAATGGTGGCATACAATCAGACCACCTGTGTTATTTTCCTGGGGCTGCTGTAACTAATGACCACAAATGTGGGGACTCAAAGCAACAGAAACATATTGTCTTACAGTTCTGGAGGTCAGGAGTCTGAAAACAAAGTGTTGGCAGGGTTGATTCCTTCTGGAGGCTCTGAGGGAGAATCCATCCCATGTCTCTCCCCCAGCTTGTGGGGACCGCTAACAATCCTTGACATTGCTTGGCTTGTGGCTGAATCACTCCAATCTCTGCTTCCACCTTCACGTGGCCTCCTTCTCTGCATCTCAAATCTCCCTTTCCTTTCCCCTTAAAAGGATACTAGTCATTGGATTTAGGACCCACCACAATCCAGGGTGATTTCATCTTGACTTCCTCCACTTACTTATATCAGCAAATTATGTATCTCTTCCCAATAAGGTCATATTCACCAGCACTGGGGGTTAGGACTTGAACTATCATTTGAAAAGGGACGAGGAACTATTCAACCTGCTACCTTATCATATATGGTAATTGTCTAGAGTTAGTGAGATAGGGGTGACTGGGTGGCTCAGTTGGTTAATCATCTGACTTCAACTCAGGTCATGATCTCACGATTCCTGAGTTTGAGCCCCGCATCGGGCTCTGGGCTGACAGCTCGGAGCCTGGAGCCTGCTTTGGATTCTCTGTCTCCCTCTCTCTCTGCCCCTCCCCTGCTTGTACCTTGTCTTTCAAAAATGCATAAATGTTAAAAAAAATTTTATTAAAAAGAGTTACTGAGATAATATCCTAAAGACCTTAGCCATTGCCTGGGGATAGTAAGCATTCAATAAATGGTCACAATAATTACAAACATGTAAGTTCTCTTTACTTAAAAGCTTACATAGGAAAAGGAGAATCCTATAACAAAAGCATGCTTACTGTGATTTTAATGCTTACATGCCAGCATTTTGGTCTCCATTTTCACAGTATTTATTAAATGAGTGCATATTTACTGACCTTGCCCTAAGTTCTAATGTTTTACACTTATTATTAACTCCTTAATATCTGGTAAGTGCAAAAGCAGTGATAAAGCCAAAGTGACAGTAAAGAGATTTATAAGATTACCAGGAATTCTAAAATAGAGAGTATATAGAGATAAGAAAACATGAGACTTGGGGCACCTGGGTGGCTCAGTCGGTTGAGCGTCTGACTTCGGCTCAGGTCATGATCTCATGGTTCGTGGGTTCGAGCCCTGCATCAGGCTCTGTGCTGACAGCTCAGAGCCTGAAGCCTGCTTCAGATTCTGTGTCTCCCTCTCTCTCTGATCTTCCCCTGTTCACACACACTCTCTCTCTCAGAAATAAATTTTAAAAAATGAGACTTCTGGTCTGGAAAAGAAGCTGTAGACTTACATCTCTGCTACTTTCTGCTAGATACAACCATGAACGCTGAAAATAACTCATGAGACTACCAAAGAAAAACTCTGCAAGGTGGAAGATGGACCACAGGATGAGAAGAACACAAGTGTCAAGACATCTTAGGAAACACCACCCAACAGAAGGACACCCAGACCTGGTGTTTTCCAAACCCACAACCTATTAAGAAAAAGGGCACCCCTGATAGACTCACTCCTCCCCCAAAGGCAACAGGAGTCCTACCAACAATATTATATGTGCCTGGCAGAATCAGCAACGGGAAGCAACTGGAAGCCCAACTGACAGTAAATGATCAGGGTGAATACTCTCTATCCTTACCCTGTTTGAGACCCACCTCCCTCACCTAGAGATACCACACAACTAAGAAGTATTGGTGAAAGGGATCCCAATGCAAGTGCTCACTGGAGAAGCATTTTGCTCCCTATTGAGCCAGAGGCTCTCCTTCCCCACTCAGAGACACCATGTATGCAGTGGGAGAGCAGGGGATTGGCAAATGGGATCATGCCACAACACATGTGTAGCCTGGAATGTACTCTCCATCCCCAGGAGCTGCCGGTAAGACTATTTGTCTCTCCAGGCCTAAGACTTTCCCTGCCCCCCATCCAAAGTAACCTTCACAAGCATTCAGCTAGGGAGGTGCTCTCCATCCCCTACAGACAAGAGGAGTTTGCTATAATGAGGGCCAGGAAACACCATTCATCCCTAAAGCAGGAAAACTCCCCTCTCCCACCTCCTGGTTCTAGGTAACACCCCCCTCCCCCAGCAAGCATCTTCAACTCCCTCCAACAGCATTGACAAGGATCAGTGGAAGCTCCAGTGGCATGGGATAAATCGGGGAGACAAAAATAGTATCACGAAGGCTCTGAAAATTATATTGGAACCACAGTCCGAAAATTAGGCCAAGACCTGCTTGATAAAGCTAAACAAAGTGACTTTCCCATTAAAATTTAAAAGTTCCTGGGACCCGCCATCTCCAAAATGACCAGGATACAATTGAAAATCACTATACATCAGAAACCAGGACCATCACAACTTGAAGGAAAAATGACATTTAACTGCTGTCATCACAGAGATGAATTAGCTGCTGGAATTCTCTGATAGAGGTTGTAAAGCAAACATCATACAGATGACTCAATCAGCAATTACAAATTATACTGGAACACATGAAAGGCCATTTAATATCCTGGTAAAGAAACAGAAGTTATAAAAAGGACTAGATGAGAATTAAAAACGGAAAATTATAATAAGAGAATAACTCCCTGTGTGGAGGCTCAACAGTAGAGTGGAGATGACAGAAGGTATATTCAGTGAACTTAAGGACCGATCAATAGAGCTTACTCAAAAATCTTCAAACCACGTATCTGACAAAGATCTCATATCTAAAATAAAGGGAGAACTCTCAAAATTTACTCGCATGAGGACTTTAAGACACAGAACAGATGAACATAAGGGAAGGGAAGCAAAAATAATAGAAAACAGGGCAGGGGACAAAACATAAGAGACTCTTAAATGTGGAAAACAAACAGAGGGTTGCTGGAGGGGTTGTGGGAGGGGGGATGGACTAAATGGGTGAGGGGCATTCAGGAATCTACTCCTGAAATCATTGTTGCACCATATGCTAACTAACTTGGATGTAAATTTTTTAAAAATTAACAAAATAAAAAAAATTCAACAGTAAAGAAACAATCAATGCAATGAGAAAATGAGCAAAAGATATAAGTAGACATTTCACCAAAGACGACACACGGATGACAAACAAATACATGAAAATATGGTCAATATCATCAGCCATCAGAGAAATGCAAATTAAAACCACAATGAGATATCCCTACACACTTCTCAGAAGAGCTAAAATTAAAAAAAAAAATAAAACCCACAATAATGATAATACCAAACGCTGACAAGGATGTAGAGAAAGTGGATCACTCCTACATTGCTGGTAGGACTGCAAAATGGTAGAGCCTCTCTGGAAAACACTTTGGCAGTCTCTTAAATCAGCATTAAATTGCCATATGACTCAGCGATGGCACACATAACACGAAAGCCTAAATTCACGTTAAAAACCTGTGCGCACAAATGTAATAGTCCCAAACTGGAAAATAACCCAAATGTCCTTCAGCAGTTGAATGGCTAAACAAAGGGTGGTACATTCATATCTTTGACTACTGCTCAGCAATAACAAGGAGTGAACTACTGATACACGTGACCATTTTGGTGAATCTCTAGGGAAGTCTGCTAACTTAAAAAAAGAAGCCAGTTCCGAATGGTTATGCACAATACGATTCTAGTTATCTATTTTGAGAAGATAAAATTTTAGGCACGGAGAACAGATGATTGGCTTCCGGGGGTCAGGTGAAGAGAGATAAGGTGGTAGGTGCAATCGTCTCTCCCTAGCTCTCAAAAATAAACATTAAAAGAGAGTTTAAATAAAAAAAGATGCAAGACAGTGAGCATTGCATCGCACACGCAAATGGAATGAATTATGGGAATGTTTCTGCAGGATGAAGGGCAAATCCTGTGACACAGTATTGCTTATGGAGTTGACGGTAAACTATAACAGAGGAGGAAACAAAGTTGACCAAATATAGGAAGGTTTGCTCACAGAGGGCTGACCTTCATTACTGTGGGCATGCGGTGGCCTTGATAGTAGTTAGGGAGAAAGTTCAGCTTTGGAACTTATACACTCACCTGAAGGAACCTTTTCTCCAGCCTTAGGTTGTTCTATAGGGTCAGGATCTGTCAATATCAAAGGGACTGGTGCGGGGTCGTGTGAGCGTGGACACGTGGATGCTAAGAATCTCCATACATCTTGAATCTTCCTTGGTCCACGGAGAACGAGGCTGCCGGCTCCAGTGAGCGTTCCATCTCAATGGAACACGGGAAATGGCTGCCCAAGAGAATACATTCCAGCAGGTAGAAAAAAAGGTGACTGGATTTACAGGCTGGCCGAGCCACTTCACAATCCCGTCGGTGGAAACACTTCCAGGAACTTCTGATATAAACCTACGTGGTTTGCTCACTTTGGATCAACACACAAGGGACCATGGGAATAGCCTTCCAGGTCCTTGCTTGCCTGTAAGGAAAGCAGTTTCTCTACCTCATAGATTTAGAGATGTGATTCCCTACAAGGTTTGCTTGTAAATTGAAGGAAACCACAAACTGTCAATCTTTACAATCCTCAAATTCCCTAACTTTAGTTTAGTACTCGAGGGAGTCAGTTGGCCACGGAGAGGGAAAGTGAGAGCCTTTCTGGGGGCTAAAAGGCCCCAAATGACAACAGAGCCTTCCAGAAGGAGAAACCATAATTGGAACATGGTTTTGGGCTCGATCCAGGCCCCCACCGATGTGGGGCCGCAGACACAGAACCAAGAATTCCTGACATGGCAACGACTTTCACTCTGAAACCACTAGTGAGCGCTTTCCAAGTTGGTGGGAGAGTTCTCCCAGACACACTGAAAAAGGAGAAATCTACAAACATTTTGCCGGGCCAAGAAGAAAGATTTTTTTGGCACTGGGAGATTTGGCTCCAGCGAGAAAAACTGCATGAGACATCTCTCTGTCATTTCACTGGAACTCTCAGGGGAATCTGGAGTCCTGCTTGGTGTTGGGAGATAAAAAGCGGACAAGCTTTCTACCACCCTGAATCTGGTGATGGAGGTCTCCTCAGTGCCAGCGACACAAAAGCTCTCTTCCTTGTCTTTAAAAATAAGCTGCTCTCACTGAGATGAGATTCAAGATGTGCAGTTAGGTAACGAATAGTTCTTTTAGAGCGTGTGGTAATGGCTGTGATATCACTGATCAGAACTATGGAAGCCAGCATTTTCTAAAGGCACTTTGAATAAAACGTGTCCAGAGTCAAATCAGTTGGTAAAATGCTGCGTCGCCTACTATTTAAATAGCAACGTAAAGGCTTAGGAGACGCGCATTAAGAATTCTGCGTACATTTCTTTAACTTGACTTGTCAAAACTTATTTGATCACACGACCCTGTCAGGGTATAATTTTCAATACAGTTAAAAATCACGACTATCATACTAACACAGTGAGCGTGTGTCAGAAACGTCTTTAACCCAAAGATTTATTTAACTTGTTCGTGAGTGTGTATCCACGGGAAGGTAAAGCTGATTCCGAGGAGGATCTGAGAGATGAGTGTGTACAGTCATCTGAGGGGAAGAATATGAAACAGATAAAAGTCTTACAGGCCAATAAAACTAACTATTGGAGTTATCTTTTCCATTGGCTAGAGATCATTTGCATTTCTACTGGATAAAAGTCCTTGGCAACTTCTACAAATTAACCTGCAACTTTACAGAATCTTCACCTTATTCAGCAGTAGGAGACAGTTAAGTCAAACAATGGTATGTTCTTCAAGTGTGCTCCCCCGACCGGCATCCTCTGGAATCTTATTAGAAATGCAGTTTCTTGAGCCCCACTCAAGACCTCCTGAATCAGAAACTCGAGGATGGGACACCGCACTCGGTGTTTTAACAAGCCCTCCGGGAGATTCTGATGCATGTGAAAGTTTGAGACCCACTGATCTGGAGAATGAATCCTCAGGCAAAAATGAATATGTTGCCAACGCTCTGGTATGACTTTGCAAAGAGATGCCGTCTTCCTTTCGCCTATTTCTAAGCTTTAAATAAATTTGCTTCGCCTATTTTTCAGTATCACACTTTAGAAATGTCAACGTACAATGAATAAAAACCACTCGGAGTTTTAGAAAAAGGAAAGACTTGATTTCTATTTCATCTTCCTCCAAGTAACCATTCAAGTCATACTTCCTGCAAGAAAATATTCTAACCCTCTGCAATCTCTTTCCTCCTTGGGACTCCATAGGCTCTTCAGTTACAGTTTAACCGTTAATTTAACACAGTGCTGGTAGTTTTGTTAACCACGTTGAAAACTACAGCGAGGCAGCAATTGTGACAGAAACCCCTCTTCTCAATTCAAACTTCAGTGTAGTTACAGAATCATAGATCCTCAAGATCAGAAGGTATTTTGAGCATCAATTTGCTCAGCCGAGTATGCTGTTAGAACTCTCTTATCGATGGTAGACAGAATTCTAACATGACCCCAAGATCCACACCCCCACCCCACATATACACTTTGCATAATGCCTAGACAGTGAATGTGATGGATTTTACTCCCATGATTTGGTTCTGTTATATGGGACCATGGACCTTAAGACAGACCATCCAGGTGGCCTGACCTAATCATACAGCCCTTTTAAAAGCAGTTTCTTCCTCGGGGCACCTTGGTGGCTCAGTCTGTTAAGCATCCGACTTGGGCTCGGGTCATGATCTCACGGTTCGTGGATTCGAGCCCCGCGTCGGGCTCTGTGCTGACAGCTCGGAGCCTGGAGCCTGCTTCCGATTCTGTGTCTCCCTCTCTCTCTGACCCTCCGCTGCTCATGCTGTCTCTCTCGCTCTCTCAGAAATGAATAAAACATTAAAAAAAAAAAAACTTTAAAAGCAGTTTCCTCCAACTGGTCATGGAGGGGGAAGTCAGACACTCAAAACACAGGGATTCAGCATGCCATTGCTGACTTGTAGATGGAGGGAGACACAGGAGAAGGGAGGTGAGCAGCCTTTCGAGCTGACGGCAGCCCCTGGCTCACAGCCAACAACAAGGAAGTGGGGACCTCAGTCTGTTAAAGAACAAAATTCAACTGCGTACATTTGAAGATCTAATTGGCTTTAGTAAGTGATTCATGAATTGGGCAGCATCCCATTGAGCAAGTCGAGAGGTGTTCTGAGGAGTTGTACAAAACGGGGTGCTTTTATAGGCAGGGGGGTGCGGCAAGGAAGTTGCTAGCAAAATAAAAGATTGTTTCAGGCCAGGACAGATTCTTTTGGTGGCAGAGGAGACTGGCAGGGTTTTTTTTGCCATGCATCACCTCCCTAGCACCGATCCAGAAATTTCAGATAGACTCTTGCAAGGTCACATTCCCGGGAGAGGCTGAAATCAGATCTGCATTTGCTGTCATGGGGAGCAAAGGACTCCATTTGGGGCTTACTTCTTTTTAACGAGTCCTACAACCATAAGGAACTGAATTCTCACAACAGGAATGAGCTCCGAGGTGGACTTTCCCCTAGAATGTCCCGATGAGAATTTGGCCTGATCGACACCTTGGTTTCAACCTTGTGATACACTGAGCGGAGACCTAGCCATGTTGTGCTGGGCCTCTGACCTATAAGACTGTAAGCAAATAAATTCATGTTGTTTTCAGTCTCTTTATGTGTAGTAATTTGTTCTACAGCTACGCAAAAACAAATATCGTATTTCCCAAGAGGTAAGTCAGCTTCTTCTTGAATACTTGGGGCAACAGGGAACTCCATTCTCCATCCCTATACTTTTCACCCCTGCAGGACAGCTCATTCGTCTGTGGACAACTCTGACTTTTAGAGATTGCTTTATCATACTGAGCGTCCATCAATATTCCCTTTATTCCTGGTTTATTTTTTTAATTTGTGTTTCTTTCTTCCCCTTTTTTCAAGTTTATTTATTTTTGAAAGGGGGTGGAGCACAGTGGAGGGGCAGAGAGAGAGGGAGGCACAGAATCCAAAGCAGGCTCCAGGCTCAGAGCTGTCAGCACACAGCCCCATACGGGGGTCGAACTCATGAACCACGAGGTCACGACCTGAGCCGGAGTCAGATTGAGCTTAACTGACTGAGCCACCCAGGCGCCCCACCTTTATCCCTGTCTTAATCTGTTCATTCTGCTCTAACAGAATACCGTGGACTGGGTGGGATATAAACAACAGACATTTATTCCTCTCAGTTCTGGAGGCTGGGAAATCCAAGATCAAGGAGCTGGCAGACTTCGTGTCTGGCAAGAACTCACTTCCTGGTTCACAGTTGGCAACTTCTCACTGTGTCCTCGCATGATGGGAGGGATGAGGGAGCACTGTGGAAGCTCTTTTGTAAGAGCACTGATCCCAGTCACCTACCAAAGACCCCATCTCCTAATACCATCACATTGGGGGGTTAGGATTTCTACGTAAGAATTGGGGGACAGAGCACAAACAATTCAGTCTGTAGAAATCCCTTACAGCCAGGCAATGGAATGCTGAGCTTGCTTCCATTTGCTTCTATCCTCAGGATAACCTATGTTGTATCGGAAAAGTATCAGCAAACTTTTTCTGTATAGTAAGTGATTTTAGGGTCTGAGAGCCATACGGTTTGCCATTAGAGGACAAAAGCAGCCATGGACAATACGTAAAGAAATGGGTACATTTGTGCTCCAATAAAATTTATTTATAAAATAGGCTATGGGGCGCTTGGGCGGCTCAGTCAGTTGAGTGTCAGGCTCTTGATTTTGGCTCCGGTCACGATCTCACCGTTTGTGAGTTCGAGCCCCCCATCAGGCTCTCCGTGGATTCTCTTGGGATTCTCTCTCTCTCTCTCTCTCTCTCTCTCTCAGAATAGATAATAAACATTTAAAATAAAATAGGCTGTAGGCTGGATGTGGCCCACAGGCTATAGTTAATCACTCCCTACTGTAGTTTGGCTCTAGAGAGTTTCACACCAGCGATTAAATTTAAAGGAACATATATCCCTTATATGTTTAACTTCAAAGGAACATATATCCCTTAACTCACAAATTCAGTAGCCAGAATTAAGCTCCACTTTGCTACAGAAGCAAGGAAGTATAATTCTACTATATTTCCAGAAGGAGGAGAGCTGGAAATATCAGCTGAATCATACGAATGGCTGTTCCAGAGGACATGCATTCAAGTCACACGTTTGCATGCCTGTCCTCTCTGCTACAAAGTAAACCTCTCAAGGGCAAGAACTTTATCCTATATACAGACCTAAACCAATGTAGTCGATGTGTTATCGAAAACTGATCTCTGTGTTTTGGAGTCAAAATATAACGCGAGGACAGAGTTTGGGATAAAGAGGAAGAACGACTTTATTGCTTTGCTGGCAAAGGAGGCTGTAGCAGGCTATGGCTTTCAGAAACTGCAAGCGCCCCAGCCCCACCCCCAGGAGGAAGGGGCGGGGAGGGGAGGGGTGTTATAGGGAAATACAGGACCCAGCCTGTTTCAACAGGAATTGTGTATATGCTGCCAGCCTCCTTAGTCGTTTTCGGGGTGGTACCAGGTTTCTGAAACAAAAGGCTAAGGAAGAGAGGAGGGGACGTTTGCAGAAGAGAGGAAAAAAGGTTGCGTTAAGTTTGAGTTTCACTGAAGCATTAGGGCAGCCATTTTGATTTCTGTTCAACTTTATGCTTCTAGGCAGTTTCGGATGCGCATAAATATGTCTGGTCGGTTGATAAGGGGACAAAAAGAAGCAGAGAGAAGGGAAAAAGCATTGCAAAAAAAGGCCAGTGGACTGGGTGGTGATTGCAGTAATAACGGGGAAAAGGATTATCACTATAGATGGTGGCAAAAATTATGGCGATTATAATGTTAATGCTAGGAGTGTTGTCCTTAAAAGAGTGATCAGGGGTGCCTGGGTGGCTCAGTCATTAAGCATATGACTTCAGCTCAGGTCACGATCTCACCGTTCATGAGTTCAAGTCCCATCCTTCGTGAGCTTGAGCCCTGCTTCAGGTGAGCTCCACTTCTCTCTCTCTCTCTGTTTCCCTCCTGGGATTCTTTCTCTCTCTCCCCCTCACTTGTGTTCTCTCTCTCTCTCAAAAAAAAAAAAAAAGAGTGATCTATATATACTCTTATAGTCATCTTCCATTTATTCCTCAACTCATTTCAATTTGGCTTTCTCCCCTACACTCCAATTCTCTGAAACCATTCTTGCAAAGGTGAAAAGTAACCCGTTTGCAAAACTTAAATGACATGTTTGTTTCTTTCTTATTATCATAATTTTAGAGGGGGAGAGAATGTGGCGGAGTGGGGCAAAGGGAGGGAGGGAGAATCCCAAGCAGGCTTCACACTCAGCGCAGAGCCTGACTCGGGTCTGATCCCACAACCATGGAATCACGATTCCAGCTGAGATCAGGAGTCAGACGTTCCACCAGCAGAGCCAGCCTCAATGACGTCTCTCCATCCTTTTTTTTTAAGGAAAATGACAGGAGGGCCTGGGTGGCTCAGTTGGTTAAGTGACTTCGGCTCAGGTCATGATCTCACGGTTTGTGAGTTTGAGCCCCACGTCGGGCTCTGGGCTGACAGCTCAGAGCCTGGAGCCTGCTTTGGATTCTGTGTCTCCCTCTCTCTCTGCCCCTCCCTTGCTCGCACTCTGTCTCTCTCTAAAAAATAAAGAAAGAACTAAAAACAAATAAAGGAGCGTGATAGATCTAGGTGAAGTCCCATGTGTTCCCACCCCCAGCTCATTTCCTTCGTCTCTCCCCAGAGATAATCAGCATCATGAATTTAGAAGTAATCGTTGGCACACAAGCTTTAACTATTACATATGTATACATCCCTAGAACATGCATAGTATCATTTTTCAAGTTTTCAACTTTATATACATGGGAGCAAACCACATGAATCTCTGTGAAAGTTGCTTTTGTCACTCGGTATTATGTATTATATGACACAATGTGAAAGCACCCAGAGGACTTCAGTTGGGTTTATATGTTGATGTTTTACCCGGCAAACTTGATGAATCCTCGTTTGTGTTAATCATTTATCTGTCGCTTCTCTTGAATTTTCTATGCGGACTGTCACACAATCTCCACCTAAAGACAGTTTGTCTCTTCCTAGTGCAATTCAGATGCACTTTGCTTTTCTTCACTTTTTGCATTGGTTAGGACTTCCGGTGTAATGTTGGGCATAAGCACTTATGAGTGCTTGTTGAGAATCTGACTGTATGGGGGTGTGTCATCCTGGCTTCATGGGGTTGTGTCAAAAGTGTCACAATTAACTACACGTTTGCTCTAGGCTTTGGATGGATACATTTGATTGATTGCAATCAAATACTTTCCCTGCTCCAATGACAGGATCCTATGACTATGTTCTTTATTAGTATGGTGTATCACAAGAGTAGGTTTTCTGATAATGGATTATCATTTCATTTGAGGGATAAATTCTACTTGATTGATGTCTTGAAATGTTCCTGAGATTTGTTTTAATTGGGTATGGTAAGGTGACAGACACTAGAAAACTGCTTTTGAAATAAGGGTTTATCACTCCCGGTGCCCAAGAGGAAGGAGCATGTCACGTGATATGGGGAAGTACCAGTGTCCATCCGGAGTGAGGGGGAAATATGGGTACCGGCCTTTACTGTGGATTTGATGGGAAGGAATGAGCAAGGCAAGGTAAGCATTTTAGGATTAGTGACTTTGAATCATTTTAGCTCCAGGCTGTAGAGGAGGTCCTCCAGCTGTCTGTACTTGACCTTGGGGTGATTTAGGGCAGGGGGAATATTGGCTTCCTGTGTGAAAGAGTGAAGGAGGTGGTTGGGGATATGGGGCTGGGTCGATGGATTCGTTGGTTTGCATGTGAAAGACATGCTCGCAGGCAAGTTGTTTACTATTTCTAGAAATCAGCTAGCCCTAGGAGGGGAAGTCTCTCAAGATGAGCAAAGCTCCAAGATGTCACAACATGTAAAATAGAGCAAGTTTTAAAATGCAATTAATAGAGTTGAGATGTTTTTATACTTTGTTTGGTTTGGTTTTTAGTACCGTTGAATTTGATATGATAACATTTGCTTCAAGAGATAGTTCCAGGATTTTCTTCTCTTATATTCTCCTCCACAAGTTGCTCGTCTGCCTGTATGATCAGGCAGGGCTGGGGCAAGGACCACAGGCCCTCCTAGGGGGAGAAGGGCCTGCATACCAGGCCAATACTGGTCTTCAGGGCAATGTTGGGGGAGCTCAGGGTTGAGCTCTACAGGTGAGGGGTCCAGTTGGGCACCTCAAAGCAGAGACAACCATGAGAGGAAGGATGGCCTGGTTGACCTTAACCCAAGAGGGATAACGTCAGTAGGTGGCAGACTTTGCAGAAGAAAAATTGGGTATCGTGGAGCTTTGGAAGGTCTACATGAACGGGGATGTGGGGATGTAAAAAGGGCCTGAGGTGAGGAAGAAAGGAAAGGAAAGAAGGAGAGAGGAACAAGAAGGGTGATTCTGGAGTGCAGGGTGGTCCAGCTTTTCTCTGGGGCCCCAGGGGAACAGTATGAGCTCCTAGGTCTTATCTTCTGGCCTTAGCAAGGCCCGACTTGTGGCCTCATGTGGCAGTCTTTCTGTACATAGGGCCTGGGAGGAGGCAGCTGGGCTTTATATAGGCAGAGATCTTCTTCAGGCCAGAGGGTGATGAAGCCTTTCATGTTCCACACATCCAGGCATTCGGGTGCAAATATACGGTGCAGGTCAAGGATGCCAGAAGCAAGCAGATCATGTCCCCTGCAAACTGTGGCCTCTTCCCCAGAAGATGTGAGAAGAGCTTCATCTTTTCAGGGAGCCTCTCCAAGTACTCATGCTTCAGTTTCTCTATGTCAGGGCTGTAGAAAACACTGGCCAGCTGATTGGACGTGTCTGTAACCGAGTTCTTCAAAATGTCCCCACAAATCTTCTCTTCTGCTTCCTCCCATAGGCTGTGCCTGTGGGCGGTGAAGGATAGCATTGCTACGGATGATCTTGTGAGTGTTATCGATCAAATAGGGCAGGTTGAGAAAGTCCAGGCTCAACTTAAATGTTTCATTTAGCCACTGGCTTCTGTCACAGTTGGAGCATCCTCCATCACGTATTTCGTTCCCTCATAGTTTGCATCTGTATATTCCAGAAGCAGGTGGATGGTGTGAACCAGTCTATGGGTGTCCCGGTAAGCCAAGGTCATGGCCATAGTTTAGGTTTCTGTGGACTCAGGGATACACTCGGTGGAGCTGGGCTGGAATTTCATCTTTACAATTTTCCCTTAGCTTGGAAATTATATTGAAATAAAACGTTTAGGAAGGAAGGAATCCCCAAGGGTCAAAAATGAAAAGGAAACTTACTAAATACATAGGCACTAGGGCTTTGACTACCCTAAGAGCATTACCTACATCAGTAGATAAAAGAATTGCATGCTTTCACCACTTGGAGAGGCACCAAGGTTTTGGGCCCTTGTGAGGCAAAGAGATGGAATTGAGCTCCATGAATAAAAATATAGGCTGTCAAAACTGTGTACTCTATTCAGAGGTATAGACAGGATACAAATCCCTGCAAAGGTTAATGTCTGGATCTGGATTGAAGTGAGAAAAAAAAGTCTCCCTTGGGAATTTAAGATGTCTACCCTAATTGTATGAAATGAAAAAAAAAAAAAGGATAAAATAGCCAAAGAGGGAAAGATTAGGACCTAAGGTCTCTGGGTGGGGAAAGACATGTTTTGGAACGATGCTGGGAGTATCTGACCACACCAAACACCCTCAGGCATGAGGCTCCTCTTAAGAATGTACCAGACCCCACCTACTCCCCCTCAGGTTTCCGTCTGGAATTTGACAAAAGATCTGACTAAAATTAAGAAGACCGTAAAACCTTATGACCCACAAGGAACAGTATGGCCATAGACCACCTCTCATACAATGTAAATGAGCCAATCAGGAATGGACGATGCAGCACAGAGCCTGACGTGGGGCTCGAACCCAAGAGCTGTGAGATCATGACCTGAGCCGAAGCCAGACACTTAACCGATGGAGCCACCCAGGTGCCCCTAGAACAGTGGTTCTTAATATTGGCTGCACATTAGAGACATCTGTGAAGCTTTTAAACATCCTGATGCCAGGCTGCACTCCCGATCAATTACATGAGCTTCTCTGGGGTGAGACCAGGCCATCAGTTTTTTTAAAGCTCCACCCATGATCTTAATGGGAAGCCAAGAATGAGAACCACGGTGCTTGAAGCATAATGGAATAGATGTTGGGCATCTATCTACGATTTTTCACCATATTTATCTAAGTCTATCATTTGTCAAGGTATTGCCTTCAGGAACTGTTTTAGAACCTCTTGACCTCTAGATCATCTTCCTGGCTTACCAGGTCTGCGACCTTGGGCTAGATCATGAAGCTCTGTTTCTTCACCCACAGCATGCAGACCATAGCAAAGCACCTTGTCGACCTCACAGGATGGATATGATACATCAGAGGCAAAAAAACCCACAACAACCCAACTTTATAAATGATGAAGCTGATGTGCCTGAAGTTCGGGGTGCATGCAGGGCGGGGCATCAGGAGAGGAAGGGAGATGTTTTGATTGGTGTTCGATGTTTAAGGCGCTTATGTGTTTGAATATTATCTTGGAGTTTGGACAGTATGTTGCGCAGTGGAAATGTTTAAGCAAGGAATTGATGTGAATCCTTTGTGCTATTTTTCAAACAATAACTCTGGTGACCATGTTCCTCTAATGGGAAACAGAAAGAAAGCCCAGAAAGCAGTTATCTCTTGGCAGAATAAGCAGAACTTAAGTGAACTAATTAATAGAGAAGAAAATTCACTCGGGTTAAGCTCACATGTGACACTAAAATATTCAGACTTTCAAAATAGAATTTTACCCATGGGATGGATATATATATATAGTTATATATAGTTATCTCATTACTTGGTTAGACAGTCAAATAAAGTGCTGAATATTTTGGTATTATTGCATTTTTTAACTTTTTATTTTGAATTTTTTTAAATGTTTATTTATTTTTGAGAGAGTCAGTGAGAGCCAGGGAGGGGAAGAGAGAGAGAGATCGAGAAAGAGAGAGAGAGAGGAGACACAGAATCTGAAACAGGCTCCAGGCTCCCAGCTGTCAGCACAGAGTCTGATGAGGGGCTCCAACTCACAAACCATAAGATCATGACCTAAGCTGAACTCGGGTCTGACGCTCAACCGACTGAGGCACCCAGGTGCCCCTTAAGTTTTTATTTTAATTCCAGTTAGTTAACATACAGTGTAATGTGAGTTTCAGGTGTACAGTACAGTGATTCAACACTTCCATACACCACCTGTGCTCATCAGAACACATGCACTCCTTAATCCTCATCATATTTGGGTGGCATTTTAGATTCATTATAGATCAATTTAAGGACATTAATTCATACTTCCAGTCTGGTCAGAGTTTGCCAAAAAAAAGAATCTGATTAATTGCCCAATACAGTTTCACTTCTTTCACAAAAAATAAAGTAATGCTGCTCTTTACTTATGATGAAGAAAGACATAGTGTAACGTGATGTTAGCAAGACAATACAAACACAGAAGGAGCCAAATCTGGCATTTTGACCACAAGTGTGACTACATGAGGCACACCGACTGGTCACAAAATAAGACCAACAAACCTCTTCTGAGACCCAGAACTTGGGGATTACTGCATACAGTGCCCCTTGGGAAGTCATCATAATATTAGCATGTAAAAGACTCCCAGAAGTCATGCGCAAAGAAACACGTTCTGTTCTGCTTAATGCAGCCTCTCCTATCAGACCATGAAGGCCTTTATTATTTTTATTTATTCGTAACATCTATTTGCACTCTGTGAAAGCAGTGCAAGTTATAGTACACTTTGAGTTACAGAAGTTTAGAAAAATGGTCTCCCACCTTTTAAACAATACACCCGCAAGCACTATTGCACTTGTATATTACTTATATCTTTCCTATGTTATACAATCACGACTGTACATAAGTACATATAGTGTATAACACACATGAGGCAGAGATTTAAGATGATGTCATATAAAACGATATTTTTAAATTTCTTTTTATTTGTGCAGGACATAAAAATTCTATGTTAATATCAGACAAAGTGGATTTAAAAGCAACGAAAATTACCAGGCATAAAGAGTGACATTTCCTAACGTAAAAGGGTCAGTTCACTAGTAAAACTGAAGTGTTCTAAATGTGGATGCTCCAAACAAAGGGGCTTCAAATTACACGGAGCAAAATCTGATAGAACTGAAAGGAGAAATGAATAAATTTATGATTACAGATGGAAAATTTCAACACTCCTCTTTTAGTACTTGATAGAACAAGTATACAGAAATGCAGCAAGGATATAAAAGAACTGAACAAAATGATCCATCACCTGGACCTAATTGACACTTATTTATAGAAACCTTCACTTGAGAACAGCAAAATGCTCATTTTCTCAAGCGCATACAGAATGTTCAGTAATATTATGCTACATCCGGAGTAATAAAACAAACCTTAAGAAACTTAAAAGAAAGTGACACAGAGTATGTTCTCTGACAATACATGGAATCACACCAGAAATTAATTGCAGAAAGAAATCTTGAAAATTCCTCAACTCTTAGAAATTAAACAAAAGACTTCTGAATAACCCATGGGTCAAAAAGGAAGTGCCAAGAGAGACAAGAAAATAGTTTGAACTGAAAGAGAAGTGAAAATCCAGCATTACAAAAGTTGTGAGACGCACAGTCAATCCGCCAGTTCAAACACAATTGGCCAGATTGGGTTCTAAAAACGAGACGCTTCTATTTGCCATCCACAGTTACCTATAATTAGGTGAAAATGTACAGCATCGAATTCTTGTGTTGATAAAGAAGAGAGGTCTCGAATCAGTAAGCTAAGCTTCAATATTAAGAAGTTGCAAAAGGAAGCGCAGAAATCAGTTCAATAGCTCATTTTCACTTTTGGCCTTGGGATAGCCAGTGACCTTGTGGGTGGTAGAAAAGATTTCTAAGATCACTCATTTTATTGCAATATATTGTTTCAATGTGCAGTTTCTACCTTACAAGAAAATATAACCTAACCGTCAAATCTACTTAACCAGTCTCACATAAACTTCGATACCCTGGAAAGGAAGCAACAAAGAGTGAGAGAATCTCTGTCAACCTGTTTACCAGTCTTCTCTCAGGAAACCGTGGACACTGGGCACACAACACACAACAGCCTACCGTGCTGATGGACTGAGTGAAGCCATCCAACATTAGTCTGAATATTAACTGCTAATAAAACTTAACGTCTTTCTTGTTTTTTCTTTTAAAGGAAAAATCCCAATATTTTCTTCCCATATCCGAGTGGATCATATCATGTACCCAACCCCGAAACTTCTAGACTAGAGAATATAGGGGCAAAAGGACCTAGTTATGAAGCAATTTAATCTCTGAAATGATACATAGAATTCGCCCACAGTCGACAGGATACACGGACCCTCCGATAAAGCTATGTGAAAGGTAGCTATTTCTGAGGCTGCCATAATCCTTTGGAGAACACGCTGCATTTTGTTAAGTTGTCAACCCATGGGTTTCTATTTCTCCTTGTATGTTGTGCTGTGACTGTCTTCTAAATACCACATTCCACTGTCAGCTTGATATTTAAAACCAGTTGGCCGCACTCGACTGCCATCCACTACGTTGCATTGTTTTATGAGAAATATGACTTCTTTCACAGCAGACATGTTGATCCCCAGGAAACCATTTTTCACATTTTACCATGTGGATTTTTTAAATACATGTATCCTGACACAAAAGATATAAATGTGAAACAATTGAACTTACTTAAACAGTTAATCGATTGATACACGCTGTTCCTCTCTCTCAAGATGAGTTTGTTTTAAATATTTTTAAAATAAAGTTTAAAATCCCATCTTTGTTGGTTCAGATGCTTGCAGAGGAGCTGGCTCATGATACTTTCTCATTTGGGATCATCTTCTGTTGCTAAGAAACTTGCATATGCTTAGAATGACTTAGGATCATTGGTACAAAGCATACTCAGAAATTAATCTGTAAGTGGCACTTTAATACAAAGAATCTTGGTCGGGTAGACTTTCAAAGAGAAGGTATCTTTCTTTTCCTCTGACAGCAGTGGGAGCTCAAGCCTGAAACTTCAATACAATTCATCACCACCGTGGTCAACTTGATTCAGTATTCAGGGTGATATCCACCTTATTAGAGCCTGAATTTTCCTACTAAATCCCAAATACTTGCCCTGATGTAGAATGAATACGAAAATGCACATACTTAACAATTGCACATATTTATACAGGCTTAATATATTAGTTATCTCTCGCTGCGTAATAAAATACAACATAAATTTGTAGCTTGTATTAGCTCATAGTTTCTGTGGACTAGGAATCTGAGCATGGTTTAGCTGGATCCTTTGCCTCAGAGTGTCCTATGAGGCTTTAGTAAAGGTGTCAGCCAGGGCTGGAGTCTCATCTGAGAGCTCAACTAGGGAAGGATCTACTTCCAAGGTCACTACGTGATCACGGACAGGATTCAGCTCCTTTGGGATTGTTGAACTGAGAATTCCAGTTCTTTGCTGGATGTTATCCAGAGGTCACCTTTAGTTCCTTGCCACGTGGGCCTCCTAAACAAGGTAGCTTGCCTCTTCATTGCAAGCAAAGGAGAGAGCCTGGATAGCAAGATGGCATGACAACAATTTCTTTTAGCTGAATCACAGAAGTGACATCTCCTCATAGTTGAGGTAGTCCATGAAAGCAAGTCACTCAAAGGAAGGAGATTACACAAGGCTCTGAACACGAAGAGATAGAAATATTTGGGGGAGGGGGCTCTGTTAAAAGCTACCCACCACACTGAGGTACAAGATCCCACCACCTCTCGTTATGGCCACTTTCACTCTTCTCATTCCTTAATAACACATACAGGACATGCACACAATAAAAAAGCCTTTTTCTCTTACAAGTAATAATGTGCCTGTAAATTCAGCCAGATTCAAGTCAAAAGAAGATTGACCGGTAAGGCTTTGGACCAAGTGTTTTTATTTTCCAACTCCTGATGTCAATACATATTTTCCTTTCTTGGTTTATAACCTTTACCTCTAGGAGAGTCTGAATATATTCAGAGGGTGAAAAAGCTGGGGTATTTATTCACTAGCTTCTTATTGTCATTGGCTGAAGATTGCTTCTAGAAGCATTAACTCTTCAGCACTTTATGCTTACTATGTGCGAAGGCCGAGAATGTTCTCCCAGCCAAAGAAGGGAAAAAAAAAAAAAGCCCCCAGGCAGAGTCACTGGTGTTCACAGTAGGCAGCCTTCAGCATGTAGGAATAAGTGTGGAAGAAATATGGACGGGGCACGAAAAACATCTTCCATCGTCACTGTAACTCAAGAGCCGTTGAGAGGCCACCCAGTTCTTTTCCTGCTCTCATCAAGGATTATACCTAAACACACCCCTGAGGGGACACACAGTTCTTATTTCGTGTCAAGTTACACCACACATTCCTGATCACAGCAGGCGGGTGGTTGGAGAAAACTGACATGTGAAATGTACAGAAAGTTCGGAACTTTCCCAGAAGAGCCTGTGCTCAGCCCCCTCAAACAAGAGTGATGATTCTAAGCAACAACAACACTAATCTTTTACTGATCCTTGGATTGGGCAGCTCCCCTATAAAATCACTGACCACTTGACAGCTCACCAAGTGCACTTGGAAGTACAGATAGTCCACTAAAGATTCAAGGTGCCTTGGGAAGTTGAAATAAATCACATCAGCACTAAAATAACGTGGAAGGTAATGATGAGACACATTAGCCCCAGGATCCTAGGAAGTAGTGCTGAGCTGCATCAACCCCAAAGCATTCCAGAGGTTGGGGATGGTCCACATCAGATCTAAAATAAAAGAGTCTCAGATTTTCTAATTCCAAGATGCCTTTCACAGACAGAGACTATTGGAAGATATAATGGGCAGCAGGCTCACTCTGGCAGTCATGCATTTTCCCAGCCGTCTGAATCGCCACTGTCCTCAAGTCATAACTGAACTAAGACTCCTAAACAAAATAGAGCTTTTTCCAAATTTAAATTAAACCAACATTTGAAGTCACTGGCAATATGATTAATGGCTCCCCAAAGGCATGGTCTTATATAGCTTCCCTTTGTATCTCTAGTCTAGTCTTCGGGATCCTAAATAGGTCTTAACTAAATGGATGAATCCCTTAGTTTAATTTGTCCTTTAAAGCAGAAATGATTAGTAAGCACTTCTTTGGAATTAAAGGAGTGAGGTGTCTATTTTCAAATACATATGGGAACCAAAGAGTTAAAGTTAAACAGATTTGTTTTTTCACTATGGGAATTCTCAGAGCCTTTCATATGCCAAGCTGCATTTTAAGTCATCAGGCATATGCAGCGTTTCCTGAACTTGTTTAACTACTAAACTCTTTTTTTTTTTCTTTCATGGAACATTTCAAAATCCCAAAGAAGTTTGAGATGTTCTAACTCTGAAAGGTGGCTTCAGGATTGAAAATCATAAAGCACAGCAAAACGGAAGTGCTATGGGGGGATTTCCGGGAGAAAGATGGGGTTGAGATAAGAAAGGTTGGAGCAGAATGACTTAGGGTCTTGCACTAACAGATGGTGGCCGCTGGTAAAAATTAGATGTCATAACGCAAGTCGATGAGCACCGTAAAGGGCCTGGGATAGTTTATGCATTATGACACATACTTTCTAACAATTCGATCCTCTCCATTGTTGGATCCCATGGCCGGTACTATCCTTAGTCCTGGGGAACAAGGGCCCCTCACCTATAGGGACGCCCACACTTTAAAGTTTAGGAGGCCCTGTTCTAGATTTCCTCCAGCAGTGCCCTCCACATGAAGCAAGTAATCCATAGAGCCAAGGAAATGTGTCCAGTCAAATCCCACAGCCCCTCTTCTAGGTCAAGTTCAGGACACCAAAATTCTCTACCCAAAGGGATCCAAGCTACTTCCAGGCCTGTCCCCAGTCGATCCTCTTGAGAGCAGACTGTGCCATGGCATGGCCACTGAACTGAACGAAACGGGTACAGGAGTAGAGGGAACATAGTTACCTGGGCTAGAAGAGCCATCCAAGGTCCCTAGTGGTTCAGAACAAAGCCAGAGATGGAAGGAAAAGAGGGTGGAAGCTGTGTGGCAGGGGTCTCCATTGACGCTCCTGCCTCAAGCCCTACAGATATTAGGAACAGACACAGGTGCAGTATTCCTGCTCAATGAGCCCATGTGTGGAGTCAATGGCCATGTTTCAAAAATCGGATATGTATTCTGGTAAAACTACTTGTGACTTCTTCATCATTTGCAGAAGGAAATCCATCGGATAACAGTGGCGTTTCCAAGATTCATCTCTGACATCTCACTGTACTCCCCGCCCTCATATTTTGCAAGGACGTCTAAGAGATTGCATTTCTGTACACGGCCATTTCCATGATATGTATCACAACCAAGAAGACATTTTTTAAAGACTTCTGGAACACTCTATGTCACGACAGTGTACTTGCATCCATTTATAAGACATCACTGAAACATCAAATGGACTGCCTCAACCAAGAGTCAACATCGTGATAACAGGAATAGAATGGCTCTGCCCAGTGGGTGACCTTCTTCTAGCCTGTATTCAACCTGAAAACTGAAAAATTGGGGGGTCAAGAGTATTAGAAGCCATGATAGGTCTGCAGCATTGGAAACCCAGAAGCAGTAGCCAGCAATTCCTTCCTTCCAGGGAGGAAGCCTGAGCCAAGAAAACAGAAACCTTTCCTAAATAACGAGCTACTCAAATTGATACAGAACCTAAGAAATATCTTGTTCTCCTTATTTGTCTTTTTATTGTATTGTATCATATCGTATCATGTCACATCCTGTTGTATCATATTGTATTTCACTGTGGTAAGAATGCTTTACATGAGCTCTACCTTGTTCACAAATTTTTAAGTGTGTAATGCATTGTTGTTGACTGTAGGTACACTATTGTACAGCAGATCTCTAGAAATTATTCTTCTTGCTTTATTAAAATGGTATGCCCATTGATTAGTAGCTCCCATTTCACTCTCTCTCCCCAACCTCTGGCAACCACCACACCACTCTTTGACTCTATGAATGCGACAATTTTAGGTATCTTAAATAAGTAAAATCATGTAGTATTTGTCTTTGACTGGCCTATTTCACTTAGCATAATATTCCCAAGGTTTATCCATCGTGTCTCATATTGCAGAATTTCCTTCTTTTTAAAAGCTGAGGTAAAAAAGAAAGAAGGAATGAACGAACAAATGAAGGAAGGAAGGAAGGAAGGAAGGAAGGAAGGAAGGGAGGGAGGGAGGAAGGAAGGAAGGGAGGAAGGAAGGAAGGAAGGGAGGAAAGAAAGAAAGAAAGAAAGAAAGAAAGAAAGAAAGAAAGAAAGAAAGAAAGAAAGAAAGAAAGACTGAGCAGTATTCCATTGTATGTATAAACCACATTGTCTTTATCCATTCATTTGTCAATGGGCATTTACGTTGTTTCTACCTCTTGCTATTGTACCGCAATGAACATAGGGGTGCCAATATCTCTTTGAAATCTTGATTTCAATTCTTTTGAATAAATACCCAGAAGTGGGAGTGCTGGATCATATGGTAGTTCTATTTTTAATTTTTGGAAGAATTTCCATACTGTTTCCCATAGTGGCTGCACCATTTTGCATTCCCACCAACATTATGCAAGGGTTTCAATTTCTCCATATCGTTACCAACACTTGTCTGTTGTATTTTAGACAATAGCCATCCTGACAGGTGTGGGGTGGTCTTTGTGGTTTTGATTTGCATTTCCCTAGTGATTAGTTATGTTGAGGATCTTTTCTTATATATGTTGGCCGTTTGTATATATTTTTTGGAAAAATGTCTATTCAAGTCTTTAGTCCAATTTTAATCATGTTATTGGATTTGTTTTCACTACTGAGTTGAAGAAGTCCTTATATATTGTGCAGATAATCAGATAGATGGTTTGCAAATATTTTCCCTTATTCCATTGGTTGCCTTCCACACTGTTGATTTTCTCTTTTGCTGTATAGAAGCTTTTTAGTTTGATATAGTCCCATTTGGTTTTGTTTTTATTGATTGTGAAGAAATATCTTTTTTTTAAGTTTATCTATTTATTTTTGATAGACAGAGAGAGAGAGAAAGTGCAAGTGGGGGGTGCAGAGAGAGAGAGAGAGAGAATCCCAAGCAAGCTCTGCACCATCAGCACAGAGCCCGATGTGGGGCTTGAACCTGTGAACTGCAAGATCATGACCTAAGCTGAAGCCGGACGCAACACCATGTGCTCCAAGAAATATCTTAATAGAAGTCGAGCTGATACTGCTGGTCCACAGACCACCTTGTGAGAAGCACTGTGTTAAACACTCCAGATCCCCCAAAGCTCACCTCAGATTCAGGGGATCAAAATCCCAGGGGAGAAACCCAGAATCTGATAATTCAACAAACTTCCCTGATGACCATTCTGCTCTAAATATACCTCCCCCCTTATAGGCACCAAAATTCATCCTCTTTCCTTCTTGAGGAGCTCCTCAGACACTGACTAGAGCCCATCACTCTTATCTATACAATATTACCAAAGTTCTGGGGGGCGCCTGGGTGGCTCAGTTGGTTAAGCGGGCAACTTCTGCTCAGGTCATGATTTCCCAGTTCGTGAGTTCGAGTCCCACATCAGGCTCTGTGCTTACAGCTCAGAGCCTGGAGCCTGCTTCAGCTTCTGTGACTCCTTCTCTCTCTGCACCTCCCCTGCTCACACTCTGTCTCTTTGTCTCCCAAAAATAAACAAACGTTAAAAAATTATTTAAAAAATATTCTCAAAATTCTGATTGTCTGATTTCCTAACAGGGTAGATTAGAAGTTGTCTACTTGTGGTGTGGAAGCAAATTTGTTTGTTGGGCCATTTGATTTTGTTTTTAAGCTACAATGTGAGGGGGTCTTTGTGCTTGCAGATAACACTTTGCTATCAAACGAGAGGGTTATTATATTTTATTTATTAAAGTTACAACTTCCAAATCTAGTTTTTCCTTAAGCTTTTAAGATCAACCTACAAATCTTATTCTTCTATTTCTAAATCTAGTAAAGTTTAATGATCGCTCACACAGATGCCTTCGACTGATGATCAGTCCCATTTAACTAAATGCCCTTATAAATTGAACAATTCAACTTAGTTTTTAAACCCCTTAAATATCAGACTAACAAATAAAACCTTAGCACTTAGTTTATCCCTATAAACATAATAAATTAAACTTAAAAGTAGAGTTAATCTTAATGTTCTCTTCAATGTCCAAACATGTCAGTATAATGTCCTTAAAACTAAGGACAAAGCCTTGGGAAATTCTTCCAGATGTCTTATTAAAATCTGTAAAAGTTGTGTGGCGAAAGATGGAAAATGCAGGAACTGTCAAGTCCAAAGTATTTAACCATAAAGATTGTTAAGTATCCTGAGATATTAAAATTGAAACTCTCATTATGTGAAGGAGGAGCCTGGGGTTGTAGGATTCTGTCTTATGAGGAGTTTGGTAACAGGCACAAACTAGCGACATGGGCTGTGTGATTGTGATGGTTAATTTCATGCGTCAACATGACTGGATCACGGAGTGCCCAAATAATTAGCTAACCATTATTTCTGGGTATGTCTATGAGGGTGTTTCTGGACAAGATTAGCACTTAAATCATCAGACTCAACAAAGCAGAGATTGCTTTGCCCAATGTGAGTGGGCACCATTCAATCTTTTAAGGGTCCAAGTAAAACAAAAGAAAAAAGAAGGAACATTTTTCCCCTTCTCTTGCCTGACTGGGACATTGGACTCTCCTACACTCCGACGGAGACTTAGACCATCAGGTCTGGTTCTCAGACCTTCAGATTTCAACTGAACTCTACCACCAACTTTCCTGGGCTCTCAGCTTACAGATGACAGATTGTGGGATTTCTCGGCTTCCGTGACTGTGTGAGCCAACTCCTAATGCAGTGATCATCCCTTCTTTAAGCTTTAGTATATATATAGTACAAGACACCGTGAGTACGAAAAGGGGGCTCAGCTTGACAGTTGAGATCAGGGGAAAAAAAATGGCCTTGTCTGGCTGCTACTTCAGACCTTGCTTCCCAGCTGATTATGTCCGGACATTATGTACCATCAGCTCTCAAACAATATTTGGGACGGTATAATGGGGCAAGTCACAAGCCCCCAAACCTCAGCAGCGTAAGACGGTGTAAGTTTTCTTCGCTCTCACGGAAAGTCCAATGCCGATGTTCCTGGATCAGGGACTTCCTCCAAGTAGAAACTCAGAAAGCCAGGCCCATTTAATCATGTGGGGTTGCCGTCTTCAGCAAACGGCCTCCAAGGTTGCTCTGGAGCAAGGAAAGACAGAGCCTGGAAGAAGGACATCAGCTTTTCATTCAATGATCTGAAGGGCCAGAGTACCTCTGCTCACAATCCATCAGCAAGAATTCATCACATGACCGCTCCAGATGAAGGACCACTGGAAATGTGGTCTAGCCATGTGCTAGAAGAAATGAATTTGGTGAGTATCTGGCTGGTCTCTGCCAGGGATGGCATAAGTGTTTCTTTAGGGGGCGTATTAGTTTTCTAAAGCTGCCATAACAAATTACCACAAACTGGGTGGCTTATAACAACAGTTCTGGAGGCCAGAAGTTTGAAATCAAGATGTTGGCAGGCCATGCTCCCTCTGAAGGCTCTAGGGGAGAATCTTTCTTTACCTCTTCTGGCTTTTGATGGTTGCCAACAATCAGTCCCATTCCTTGACTTTTAGCTACATCATTCCAATTATTGCCTCCATCTTTACTTGACCTCTCTTTACAGATGTGTGTCTACATGTTTCCCTCTCCTTAGAACGACATTAATCACCAAATTTGGGAGGGGGGACCCTAACTCAATATGACCTCTTTTTTATCGTGATTACATCTGCAAAGGCTCTATTTCCAAATGAGATCACATTCACAGATACGAAGGTTTAAGGTTTCAACATATTTTGGGGAAACACAAGTCAATCGACTACAGAAGGAATATTAGTTTTCTATGACAACTTCTTGCCAGGCTGAAATCTAGGGCTGTGGTTCTCATACAATGCTCAGGGTCCTTTTCCAAATTTACATGGTTGTTGGCATAATTGAATTCCTTGTGGTTGTAGAACTTAGAGATCTCAAGTTGGTTTTTTGTTTGTTTTGGTTTTGGTTTTGGTTTTGGGTTTTTTTTTTTTTTTTTTTTTTTTTGCTGGTTGTTGGCCAGGGATCAAAGTCAGTAGGATGTTTCTCTGATGTTTTACCTTCTTTTAAAGGCTGGCCTGCTTAAGTCAGGCCCACCCAGGAATATCTGGGGTTTCTTAGTTTTTGGTTTTTGTTTTCATTTTTTATAGAGAGAAAGAGCAAGCACGAGTTGGGGGAGAGAGGCAGGCTAGGGGAGAGAGAGAGAATCTTAGGCAGGTTCCATACTGTGGGGCTCAGTCCCACCACCCTGGGATAATGACCTGAGCTGAAATCAAGAGTCAGATGCTCAACTGACTAAGCTGCCCAGGTGCCCTGGAATCTCGATTTTGATTAGCTCCACACAGCAATTCCATCATATTTCTAAGTTCCACCCACACTGAAGAGGAGGTGATTGTACAAAGGTGTGGGTCATTGGGGGTTATCTTAGAATTCTGCCTATCACAGATGTAAGCTTCTTTTAATCGCCATAAGATTTAGAATTAAAGCATACATCTTTAAGAGCTATGCATTTTTTACTTTCTTTGCATTAAAGAATCTGTGCGTATTTGGTATTTATGTACCAGTACTTACATACTAGTGTTTAAGAAAATTTGTTTAACTGGACTAATAAGTCAGCCTTTTAATTCCTATCTACAATTATAATTATACAATGGATTGGGCAGGTTCATTAAGTTGAAACATTCTAGTCTCTTCACTATTAAGAGAATTTAAGATTGAGCCTTTTCTCAGTTACTACATGAGGAATCTATGCTTTTTATGTCGTTGGGTTTTCTGAGTTCAAGGGGTACAATTTCTGACTTCTTCCATTGGCTCGGGACAATTTGTAAATCTCACTGAGGTTGCAGTTAACCCTCAGCCTTGATTAGATTCTTAATTTTTAAAGGTGTCTTTATCCTAATGTCTGGTATCTATTTCTTGGTCCTGTAAGATAAATGAGTCGCTCTGGACATGACTTAATAAGGTAACAGCAAATAGCCAACCTGTCTGGCTGTAAAATATCTTACTCTATCATTTCCTGGCCAACATCACAAACTCCCAACAAACCCTCAAAGATGCCAACTACAAAAACAAATAATATTGAATTGTATATTATTAGTAACACAACTTAGATCAACCAGCAGTGGAGAAAGAAGGGTCTGCTTCCCACAGGTCCATCTACCTATTGAGCATGGTGGTACAGTTCCCTCCTCTAGCTGCAACCTGGCTAATAACGTTTCAGGGGTGGGGGTGGGTGGCACATGGATAGTTCAGTCCGACTTGATTTTGGCTCAGGTCACGATCTCAGGGTTGTGAGATCAAGCCTGACTTGGGCTCTGCAGTGACAGTGAGAAGCCTGGCTGTGATTGTGTTTCTCTCTCTCTCTCTCTCTCTCTCTCTCTCTCTCTCAGTGTTAGAGGGAGTTTCTGTATCTCTCTGCCCCTCCCTCACTCTCTCTCTCTCAAAATAAATACATAAAACATTAAACGACAGACTCCTATATTTAAACAAACAAACAAGCAAACATTTCAATGGGGGCAATGAGTTAGAAGTTACTTGTTGATACCAGGACTGAGACTACCGTGAAGCAAACGACGCACCACCCAGGGTTCAGAATGTAAAAGCACTCACTCGGGCATGTGTTGGAGAAGGTACTGGAACATCTTCACAGTGCGAGCACAAGAGCAGCACCAAGAGTGTGTAACACCTTACTTTTAGCACCTTGGTGCCTCACTTTCCTCACCCTCCTCTTGGCCTTATTGGCACCTCAAAGGCCTTCTATTACAGAGACTTTTCAAAGGACCAAGAAAAGAAAAGATGGTGCCCCATCTTACAGTGAGAATTCCCGCTTTCACTGGCTCTCTTTCTACGTGAGGCCATATCTAGAGGAGTCAACTTCTTTTGACTTGGTATTGTCTCCTCTTTCAGAGAGGCTCCACCTGGCCAGACCTTCTCTGAACAATCTCATGGTTACCGTGGAAAACCCATTACAAAACTGCCTAAAAATACCTTTGTGGCATATTCATTTTTCTAAATATCAAAAAATCAAGTCTATAAAAAATAATAACATAACAAATCACTTCGAATCCCACAACCCTGAAATAACTATCCCTTATAGTTTGAAGGACGGCCTTTCCATCTTTTTTAGGCATATGCTTTTTTATATAAAATCACAGACTCGAGATGTACATTTCAGTTTCAGTCTTTTTTGTTTTTTTTTTTTACTTCTCATTATATCACAAACAATTTTCCATTAGAAAGTCTTCTGCAGCATTGCTTTCAAGGGTTATTTAGTACACCATTGTGTGATCTATATCATGATTTATTTATTCAATCTCATAGTGTTGGACATTTAGATTGTTTCCAATTTTTCTCTATTAAAAACTTCACTATTAAGAGAATACCCAGAGTTAAACTTTTGCACTCATACTGAATTATTTCCTTTCAATAGAGTTTTAATTATGGAAGTATCCTTTGAAGAATAAACTTGTGAAGATTTCTGGCACATTTTGCCAACTTTCTCTCCAGAAAGCATATACCAATTTTTATCTTGTTCTTTTAGCTTCTAATAGTTCAATGAAGAAAATATTAATAGTAGTCATTGCAGCCAGCATTTGTGGAAAACTCAGTTTCTTTGGACTTAACATACATTTTCTCATAAAGTCTCCAAATAGTCCTAAAGTTGAATGGTATTATCCCCATGTAATGGTTAATTGTATGTCAAGTTGTCTGGGCCACAGTGCCAAGATATTTGGTCAAACATTATTCTGGATGTTTCTGTGAAGGTGTTTTTGGATGACATCAACATTTAAATTGGTGGACTTTGAGTAACACAGATTGCCCTACATAATGTGGATAGGTCTCATCCAAACAGTAGAAGGCCTAAATAGAACAAATATTGGCCTCCTTTGAACAAGAAGGAATTTTGACTGCAGACATCTTTTGGGCTTGCACTGCAGCTTTTCCCTGGGTCTCCAGCCTGCTAGCCTGCTCTGTTGATTTTGAACTTACCATGTCTCCAAAAATCATATGAACCAGTTCCTTAAAATATAGAGCCCCCCCCCCTCTTTCTCTCTCTCTCTCCTATTTGTTCTGTTTCTCTGGAAATAGAACACACTCTGACACACACTATTTGGCAGATGAGAAATTCAAGACTTAGAAAGTCTTGACACTCCCAAGTGTACACAGATGGAAAACAGTAACATCAGTATTCAAATCCAATTTATCTGATTCTACAACCCATGCTCTTAACCATGACATGAAAGAGCTATGCCGAGGTCATCAGACCATGACCCCATCATATTTCATACTCAGACGTTCCCCATCACTGTGGCGAGGTGTGTGTACCTTCCACAGCCCCTGCCCATAGCAAAGAATAATCCAAGAGCCCCTTCACAGTAGAACATCTTGATCACACCAAGATAGCTCCCTAATCCAGAGTCTCTCCCACCACCACTAAAAGGAGACCTTTCGATGAACTTACATTGAATCTTTTTGAAGAAGAAACCAGGGGCTTCTGTCAGGACTGGTCATATCATTACTTTTGTTTTTGAGCTCCCAGTGCAACGGGTTGGGTTCAGATATTCTCCTTATTTTTGTGATTTCATCGTCACCTATACGATGAAGTTGAAGAGCACAACCTCTTGTGACAGTCTTACTTTGAATCAAAATGGAAAGTCAGATGCGAGTGGAGATAAGTAAATGAAGAAAACTAGGAGATTTTGTTTCTTGTCTCTTCTAATTCCAGCACCTAGGAGGCCACCTTGTCCGAAAGGAAACATAGGAACAAACCCCCGGGAAGGAACATTCTCCTGCTCCAGTGCTCTAACTTCTTGCAGTTCAACAACGTGCTGATATTAAATAAAGATGACGGACCTGAGCAAGCTGCTCTCGGACTGTCACTTTTTCTCACTAATTTTAGGAGAGCCCCCAGAAGCCCTTAGGCACAGTTGCCGAGGAATTCAAATTTTAACTACAAACGGTGCATTACGATTGGCAGGTGGGAAAGCTAGAACACTAATCTATTTCCGGAAATGAGGCTCCAGTGGTTTCAGGCAAGGGGCGCTGACTGCTGCTTTTGGAATTCAGACTGCAGCTCGGCCTTGCGTCCAGTTCCATCAGATTGGTGGTCAGTCGGTGGAATAGTCTGGGCTCCGTGCACAAGGATGAATGTGTATTTATTACTCCATATAAAAGGTAAAGCCACAGAAACGACCCCAACTTAAGTTTACCTATGTGAAGGTGACGCAACTGTATGCAACCTGGAAATTGAAATGTCCCCACCACTCACAAGACCCGAACAGATGACCCCTTCATGCCCAGGAAACCTGTAATAGCTTTGGTGAATGGCGTTCCAACAACGTGCAGTCGCCTCCACCTCTGCCTCAAGTTGACACAACTTTAGTTTGCTTAAAGGAAAGCCAAACACAGCATGTGGAAACGTCTAATAACAGGAATAGTAGCCTCAACAAACTGAGTATTGAAGAAACGTATCTCAAACTAACAAAGGCTGTATATGACACACCCATAACTGACATCATGCTCAATAATAAAGGGTTGAAAGTGTTTCAACACAGTGTCGGGAAGTACTAGCTAGAGTAATTAAGCAAGACAAAGAAATGAAGGCATCCCACTTGAAAAGGGAAAAGCAAAATTATCATTACTTGCCGATGATATCATCTTATATATGGAAAACTCCAAAGAATCAACCAAGAAACTTTTTGAACCTAATTAACGGATTCAGAAAACTTGCAGGATATGAATTCAACACACAGAAGTAAGTCGCTTTTCTATACATTGACAATGAAACATTTGAAAAATAAATAAATCTATCTCATTCACAGTAGCATTAGAAACAATAAAATACACAGGAACAAATTTAACCAAGGAAGTAAAAGATCTGTATAATGAAAACTACAAGACATTGATGAAAGATATCTTGTGTTCATGGATCAGAGTGATTAATATCATTAAAATATCCTTACTACTTCAAGCCGTATTTGAGTCAATAGAATGCCTATCAAATATCCAATGGCATTTTTCACAGAAATAGAAAAAAAACCCTTTAAATTGTATGGAACAGCAAAAGACCCCGGATAGCCAAGAGAAAGAAGAGGAAAGATGAAGGTATCACATTTGCGAGGCACCTGGGTGGCTCAGTTGGTTAAGTGTCTGACTTTGGCTCAAGTAATGATCTCCCAGTCTGCAAGTTTAAGCCTCGCATCGGCCTCTGTGCTGACAGCTCAGAGCCTGGAGTTGCTTCGGATTCTGTGTCTCCCTCTCTCTCTGCCCTTCCCCCCACTCACACTCTGTCTGTCTGTCTTCTCTTTCAAAAATACATAAACATTTTTAAAAATTTTTAAAAAAGTATCACATATGTGATTTCAAAGTATACTATGGATGAGGAAGAAGATGGCAGTGGATTAGGAGGGCCCTAGGGTCATCTCATTCTACAAAAACAACTAGATAACTATCAAATCATCCTAAATACCCCAAAAGTTGACTTGAAGACTGACAGAACAAACTCCACAACTAAAGGAAGAGAAGAGGCTACACTGCAGAAGGTAGGAAGTGCAGAGATGTGGTTTAGGGGAGAAACAGATCACGGTGCTACAGTGGGAGGAAGTTGTACTCCCAGGGAGAGAGGAGCACACAGAAGAATCCACAAGGAGAATATTTCCCCAAAGCCATTGGCTTGGAAAATGATAGGAGCTGACTTTCATGAATTCTTGCAACCGTAAGGCTTAAAGTCTGGAGTTTTAAACGTCACCAGGCTTGGCTGGCATAGAGCTCAGAAGGCACTGCACTCCTCCTGGAGAGAAGGCGGGCAAACGACCCAAGGGCAGACAGTGTGGAAACAGCTGTCTGAGAATGCCTAGGGCACACAGGGAGAAGATTATTCCCTCTTCTCAGAGCATGTCCCTGAGAGGCAGCATTCACAGACACCTCTTTGGGAACAAAAGAACTGGCTGGTGCCATTTCCCTCCATTACCCCTTAGCATAAACACAGAGCCACCTGTAGGAAGCATCACAGAACCAACACTGGCTCCCTGACTTATATACACCACAGCACACCCCACCGCTCTCTGGTGGGACTATCCTTCTAAGTGACACTTGCCTCAGAGTCAATGCGGACCCCTCCTCCAGAAGACAAGCACAAATCCATGCCCACACCACATCTCCTGACAGAGTACGACAGCACCTTAGTTCTGGTGGAAGTGGTGTCAAGTCTCATTTCACAGGCAGACCAGAGTGCATCTAAGTTAAAACTTGCCACAATCAGGCCAGGAACCAAACACTGCTGTAGCAGGGAAGGGGAGCCTCTGCAGACAACTGCCCTGAAGGGTAGAGCACAGAAAACACAACAGCACCCGCTGGAGACACTCCCTGAAGCACCAGGCCCTGTGCACTACATGACATCTTCTTCATAAAGACATTACTTTCAGGAGCAGAAGACATAACTGACTTGTCTAACACAGAGAAGAAGGCAGAGACTTATACAAAATGTGAACACAGAGGAATTTATTCCAAATGAAAGAACAAGGTAAGGCCATGGCCAGAGATCTAAGCAAAACAGACATAAGTAACATGCCTGATGGAGAATTTAAAGCAATAAAAGAATAGACGACATTAGTGAGACCCTTACCACAGAAAGAAAAGAGTTAAAGAAGAATCAACCAGAGACAAAAGATGCAATAAATGAGCCTGGAAGCGGACTTGATGCAATGAACAGCAAGTTGGAAGAAGGAAAAGAGTGAATTAGTGACCCAGAAGAAAAAATAATGGAAAATAATGACGCCGAACAAAAGAGAGAAATAAGAATTATGCAACATGAGAATAGACTTAAGGAACTCAGTGACTTCATCAAATATAATAATATGCATATGATAAGAGTCCCAGAAGAGGAGGGAGACAAAGGGGCAAGCAATTTAATTGAATAAATAATAGTTGAAAACATCCCTAATTTGGTGAAGGAAACAGATATCCAGATAGATCCATGATTCACAGAGAATTCCCATCAAAGTCAGCAAAAGCAGACCAACACCAAGACATACTATAATTAAATTTGCAATATATGATGATAAAGAAAAAAAAAATCTTAAGAGAAGCAAGACAAGAGAAGTCTTTTGCTTACAAGGGAAAACCTATAAGGCTAGCTGCAGATTTCTCCACAGAAACTTGCCAAGCCAGAAAGGAGTGGCATAATATATTCAACATGCTGAATGAGAAAAATCTGTAGCCAAGAATATTCTATCCAGCAAGGCTATCATTCAGACTAGAAGGAGATGTAAAAAGTTTCCCAGACAAAGAGAAACTAAAGGAGTTGGTGACCACTAAGCCAGTCTTGAAAGAAATATCAAATGGGACTCTTTGAATGCAAAGAAGAGACCAAAAGTGACAAAGACAAGAAAAGATCAGAGAAAATCTCCAGAAACATGACAAAGTAAGTAATGAGATGGCACTAAATACATGTCTGTCAATAATCACTTTGAATGTAAAAGGAATAAATACTCCAGTCAAAAGATGTAGGGTGTCAGAATGTATTTTAAAAACCTCATCAATATGCTGCCTACAAGAGATTCATTTTAGACCTAAAGACACCTGCAGATTGAAAGCGAAGGATTGGGAAAGCATTTATCACACAAATGGTGTCAAATAAAAGCTGGGGTAGCAACCTATATGGGACAAACTAGACTTTAAAACAAAGACCATAACAAGAGATGAAGAGAGACACTATATCCTAATAAAAGGGACAATCCAACAAGAAGATCTAACAATTGTAAATATTTATGCACCAAACATGAAAGCACCCAAATACATAAAAGTTAATAACAAACATAAAGGAACCAACTGATAATAATACAATAATAGTAAGGGACTTAACACTCCACTTATATCAATAAACAGATCATCTAAACAGAAAATGAAGGAAACAGTGGTTTTGAATGACACAGTATGCCAGATGGATTTCGCAAATATATTCAGAGCATTTCATTCTAAAGCAGAAGAATACACATTATTTTCAAGCGCGCATGGGACGTTCTACAGAGCAGATCACCTGTCAGATCACAAACCAGGTCGCAATGAATACAAAAAGACTGCAATCATGCTTTTCTGGCTCCAACACTATGAAACTAGAAGTCAACCACAAGAAAAAATTTGGAAGGACCACAAATACATGAAGGTTAAACAATATGCTACTAAACAATGAATGGGGCAACCAGGAAATCAAAGAAGAAATTTAAAAATACGTGGAAACAAATGATGATGAAAACATGACAGTACAAAACCTTTGGGATGAAGCAAAAGCGGTCTTAAGAGGAAAATATTTAACAACACAGGCCTACCTCAAGAAGCAAGAGAAATCTCAAGTAAGCAACCTAACTTTACACCTAAAGAAGCTAGGAAAAGAACAACAAACAAAACCTAAAGGCTGCAGAAGAAAGGAAATAGTAAAGATTATATCAGGAATAAATTATATAGAAACTAAAACAACAATAGACCAGATTAATAAAACCAGGAACCAATTCTTTGAAAAACTTAATAAAATTGATAAACCCCAGGGCTCCTGGGTGGCTCAGTCAGTTAAACATCCAACTCTTGAGTTCAGTTCAGGTCATGATCCAATGGTTTTTGAAATTGAGCCCCGTGTTGTGTTCTGCACTGACAGCATGGAGCCTGCTTGGGACTCTCTCTCTCCCTCTCAAAAAAAATAAACATTAAAAAATTAATAGGCCTCTAGACAGACTTATCAAAAAGAAAAGAAAAAGGACTCAAATACATAAAATCACAAATGAGAGAAGGGAAATAACAACCAACACCACAGAAATACAAACAATTCTAAGAAAATATTATGAAAAATTATACATTGACAAATTGAACTACCTGGAAGAAATAAATTTCTAGAGACATATAAATTACCAAAACTGAAATAGGAAGAAATAGAAAATTTGAACAGACTGATAACCATCAAAGAAATTGAATCAATAATCAAAAAACTCCCAACAAAGAGAAGTCCAGGGCCAGATGGCTTCACAGACAAATTCTACCAAACATTTAAAGAAGAATTAACACCTATTCTTTTCAAATAATTCCGAAAATTAGAGCAGAAAGAAAAACTTCCAAATTCATTGTATGAGGCCAACATTACCCTGATAGCAAAACCAGATAAACACTGTACTAAAAGAGAGAACGACAGACCAATATCTCTGATGTACACAGGTTCTAAAATTAGTAAGATACTATCAAACCAAATCCAACAAAACATTTAAAAAATCATTTGTCACAACCACGTGGGATTTATTCCTGGGTTGCAAGAGTCGTTCAATAATCATAAATCAATCGATGTGCTACATCACACCAAGAAGATAAAGGATAAAAACCACATGATCACTTCAATAGATGCAAAAAAAGCACTTGACAAACTACAACAACCATTCATGATTTGAAAGAAAAACTTCAAAAAGTAGGCTTAGAGGGAACATACTGAACATATCAAAGGCCATCTATGAAAAACCTGCAGCAAATATCAGCTTAAATGGGGAAAAACTGAGAGCTTTTCTCCACGGTCAGAAACAGCGATGCCTAATCTCACCACTGTTATTTAACATAGTACTGGGCGTCCCAGCCACATCAGCCAACAGAAATAAAAGGAACAAGGAAGAGGTAAAACTTTCACTTTTTGGAGATGACATGACTCTATATGTAGAAAACATGAAAGACTCTACCAAAAAACTGTTAGAACTGATCAATAAGGGGGCACCTGGGTGGCTTAGTCGGTTAAGCGTCCGACTTTCGCTTAGGTCATGATCTCGCGGTTCGTGGGTTCAAGCCCCGCGTCGGGCTCTGCGCTGACTGCCAGCTCAGAGCCTGGAGCCTGTTTCTGTCTGTGACTCTCTCTCTGACCCTCCCCTGCTCATGCTGTCTCTCTCTCTCTCCTAGAAATAAATAAAACATTAAAAAAAAAGAAATTTATTTAAAAAAAAAAAAAAAGAACTGATCAACAAATTCAAACAGAAACTAAGGAGTCAATCCCATCTACAATTGCACCAAGTACAAGACACCAAGGAATAAAATGTAACCAAAGAGGTGAAAGACCTGTACTCTGAAAACGATAAACTACTTAAGAAAGAAATTGGAGAGGACACCAAGGAAGAGGAAGACATTTCATGCTCATGGATTAGAAGAACAAATACTGTTAAAATGTCTACACTACTGAAAGCAATCTACATATTTCATGCATAGCTAAAGGAAATGGGGTATCCAGAGAAAGAGGTGGTCACCATGGAAACGCAGAACCAAAAAAGAGGGTCATGGTCAAAATTGGCAATGCCCATTCAGCACGTCAAGAGAGAAGAGGTGCCCTGGAAGATGGACGTAGCCAACCAGACCTCACAGCAAGTATTGTCCCCATGGTAGAGATGGCTGCATCCAGCTATTGAAGCCGATGCTAGCAGTTATTAAAATCATCCAGCTATGTCCCTTGTCTGTTTCCTTGTCCATAGGCAGCCTTTTTCTCACACTGGGGCTTCCACCGGAGCCTCCCACCTAGAGAGAATTTACTAACCAGTGAGTAAGGCAACTCGCAGGATTCTCGTTCGAAATTATATATCAGTGTTCTAATTTGTGTATCCGTTTCCTGTGGCTTGGGTTAATGGTAGTTTCAGGGTTTGTTCATCTCTAGATCCAGCCATAACCTCCTCTTTCTAAGAGTATTGTTGTACAGGTTAAAGACCTGCTAAGTAGGGACATGTAGAAATATGAGTTAATTTGCAATTTCTGGATTCACAGGCACAAGTTCTCCACGTTTTGAATGAGTTTGCTCAACTGAGGTCCCGATCCCATCAGGCCCAATCCAAAGCCCATTCCGCTAGCCCACCCAAGGGGACCTCTTTAACCACTGTAGCGAGAGTTAAAGAAAAGTCTCTTTTCCTTTGTGACAGTACCTGGGGAAAGTTGCTTCAGTCTTTGGTATGCTTTTGTAACTTACAGACGAATGATCATATCACATTGCCTAGATGATCATACAACTGGGCATATTTTACTCAGTCTTTATGAGAGTGGGGCAAATGGCCAAAATGAAAGCTGATTTCATTGAGCAAAACTGGCCACTGTGAGCCATGCTGGAGTCAGCTTCCCCTTGGGCTCACCCAACATCATAACCGTCTACAGCCATATCCACCACACTATAAGTACAGGCTCCTGGAAAACAGGATCCACATGTTCTGCCCATTTATATCCCCACGGCTGAGCACAGTGCTTGGCACAGAGTAGGTGTTCAATTAATATTTGTTGGATGGGTGAATGAATGAATGAATCAGTTTCATGGGTAAGAAACAGTTTAGAAACCAGTATCATTGGCCCAAGAAAGCAGAGACAAGCATGGCATATTTTGGAAAATGTTCCATCCCTCAAATGATTCAAATGCCAAAGTCCATGAGTTAAAAGGTTAAACCTTGAGTTATCCACCCTCTCCACCCAAAATGGTTGATGAATCATCTGCCTCTCTCAATCTTCCTTTCCCTGGGGGCCAAAATCGGCAGTTATAATTTAGTCATGCAGTGAGTTGATTATTCATGTATTGGTTTGTTTGGAAAAGAGCTAGTGTTGAAGCCAGAGAGAAAACAAGAGTCAAGAAGCCATAATTTCTTAGAAGTAGAAAATTCTCGCTTTTTATACTCTAGAGTGACAATGACATACTTGGTCCAATTCAACACCACATTTCTTTTACCTATGTATGTAAGTATATATGTAATCTCTACACCCAATGAGGGGCTTGAACTCACAACCCTTAGATCAAGAGTCATGTGCTCTTCCAACCGAGCCAGCCAAGCTCCCCTCTCTTACCTTTTTAGAAAAAGATAAGCCACTCCCCCCAAAAAGGGGTTGTCCCCTCCTTCCCTTCCATTTATATATTCAGCTTCCTATTGGATAATAGAGAGATGAAAAGTGAAAACTAAATTCAACCCCTGCTCTAGAAGAGCTGACAGTTTGTTTTATTTTTTATTTTTCTGGGAGAGAAAGAGAGTGAGAGCATGAGCAGGAGAGAGGCAGAGGAAGGGGGGATAGAGGATCTGAAGCAGGCTCTATGCACTGACAGCAATGAGTCCGATATGGAGCTTGAACTGCCAAACCAAGAGATTGTGACCTGAGCCGAAGGTGGGCACTCAACCGATTGAGCCACCCAGGTCCTCAAATTTATGGTTTAAATACAGTCCAGAAATATTGATTTTATAGAAGGGCCAAATTTTTATTCAATCTTTCTAGAGCAACATGGGTAAAGCTCTAATCATGTGTTAAAACTTCATCCAAGATTTATATGTAAATATTCTCGCCTCCTTCCTGTATTTGCCTTTTGTCTTTTCATTAATGATTTATAATATAGACTCATAAGTTAGTTTAATAACATGCTCATTTATCCAAAGTTGTAAGTAGGGCAGCCTCAGTCAATTAAATGTCCAGCTCTTGATTTCGGCTCAGGTCATGATTTCATGGCTCGTGGGTTCGAACCCTGTGTTGGGCTCCCTGCTGACAGCACAGAGCCTGCTTGGGATTCTCTCTCTCTCTCTCTCTCTCTCTCTGTCCCTCCCCTACTCACGCTGTCTCTCTCAAATAAACTTTAAAAAAAAAAGATTTAAAGATAATAAAAAAATTAAAGTTATAAGCTCCTTGAAGGAATTTTTCTGTGTTTATAAAAAACAGACGTTGAAAGATTTTCAATGATTAAATGGAACCAATGGACCCCTAGTGATTGGGAATCTCAGGTTTCAAATGGTTTTCCAAGAAACTGAAAACATTTCCATTGCTAAAAGTATGGCAAGGCAAAGAGTAGCCTATCTGTCTATCTTGACGCTTCTTTGTGCAATGGAACCCATGAAGGAAATGACTTCACATCATCTAAGCCTCTAAAAGTGGCCAGCAATATGACTAGTCTTAGGAAAGAACCAAATCTATCTGCCATGTTCAGGTAACCCCCTCGGTACTCTCAGGGAACAGGCTCTTCTGGGCCAGTGGCTTTCAACATGGCAGCCTATTAGGATCACTGAGAGTTCTAGTGGGTGTGCCCCCATTGACCAAATCAGAATTTCCAAGAATGGAACCAGGGCATAAATACTTTCTAATGTTCTTGGACGCATTGTAATGTGCAGCCAAGGGCAAGAACCACCGCTCCAAGCCAATGCTTCTCAAATGTTCTCCAGTAGACCCGCAATATAAACATAGCCAAGAGAACTGGTTCAAAGTGCATACCTTTGACCTCCACTTTAGACCCAATGGATAGGTATTTTGGAAAACCTGCTAGTATAACAAACCCTCACAGATGATTCTTATGCACGTTGTTATACATACATAATATTACACTATATATAATATTATGTAATATATGTTATATATTAACATATTATATAATTATATACTATTTGTATATATATATTAATTTAATATATAAATATATATTAAAATATATTATATATAACATATGATATAATTAATAATATATAAAAGTATATTAATTATATATTAATACAATTATATTTTACTATATTTTCAACATATAGTGTTAGGTATAACATATAAACATAAAAATATCTTATAAAATATAAATTTATTGACATATAAATCTATTATTTATTTATTTGTAGAGTATATATAAATATATATTAATATAATTAATAAATTTAAAATATATTAGTTACATATTAATATAATTAATATATTACTATATATTATATATAGTATTAATTATAATACATGATATATAAATATATTTATTTATAAATATAGATTTATGTATAAATATATACTATGTAAATATAATTTTTATATAATTATAATTAATACTTACTATAATTATATTACTGTATATTAACTTAAAAATGAGATGTTAAATATTATTATATATTATATTATTATATATTATATTAATATATCTATCACACATTAGTTTTCTCAGATCCATTCCAGTTCCCTTAATTCAATGGTTCTCAAAGTACCATATCCGGTTAGCAACACCATCACCACCTGGGAATTTGTTAGAAATGCAAATTCTCTGGGGCCCTCACTCCAAACCTACTGAATTGGAAACTCTAAAAGCGGGCCCCAACAACTTACGTTTTAATGCATGTTCACGTTTGGGGACCCATGCCTTATAACATGCCTTACTGATGGCTGGAGGTTCAAAAGCTAAAGATTGCCTTGCACACACTGTCTTCTTGCGACCTGGCTTATGCCAGCTAGATGCACCTCCTTAAGGACCGAGAGGTAGGGATGAGAGGGAGGCCACAATCCTCTTAGAAAGTAGAGGCAGTTGGTTTTTCTGTGATGGTGGTAGAGTTTCCTGTGCCAGTCCCTATGCTGGTGGGTACTTATGATCAGGACACAGAGCCTCTTCTTTGTTGGCATAAACTACAGTTGAGGGAGTGTGCCCTTGAGCCAGAGTCATGGCAATGGCTTCCACATCCCCAAGAGGCAGCTGAGGTGCTGTGGTCCTAACATCAAGAAAGAGAAGCAGCATCCTGAGGCCCCGGCTCCATTCTCCAGTAAAGTTAGCAGCTCTCTTGGCGGGCCAGTTGCACGCATCATTCCTGGAAGTTCAATCCAGAGCCCACTCCTTTAATCTTCCCAAGTATTTCTGAAATGTCCTGATTCCTTTCATGCTTAAACTAGCTAGAATACATTTAATAATCTGCAACTGGACCCAGACCAATGGCGCACTTACACTACAGAACTTTTACTGTAGTTATTGATGTCAATATCTTTCCCAGGAGCTAGAAAGATCGTGGAAAGCATGAGTATGAAACTATCCCAAAGTACTATTACCAAGGCAGAGACCAGCTCAATTATCTGCTTATGCCGATGCCAATAAGAAGTGTCTTGGTCGGGTGCCCAATCTGCTCCATTATGACCATCATAACCTACCAAAGTCATCCCAAATTGACATGCAGTTTGATTAAAACCTATTAGTAAGCAAATGTGGGTCAGAGGCAGGTCCCCTAATTTGCCCTCAACCCTCTTAGACTGCAACTTCTATATAGAAATTCTGGAATTTCCTTTGGCCAACTATGTACTTGCTTCCTAAACTCTTAAAATTTAAGAATGAATAAGAAGAGAACTTAACCTTTAAACATTTTGCAGACCAGTATAGGAGCGGAAAGATTCTTTAAAGATGCTTGTGTTTACAGAAATATAAACAAATACCCACCAAATATTCCATTCACAGTCTTTCAAGCAATTTCTAGTTTGAAATTATTATGAATAGTGTTTCTATCGATATTCCATTGTATCTGGTTCAAGTCGTAAAGAAATACCTTAAATTGCCATCAATAAATTTTGATGCTGTGCTTAATTCAACAACTTTACTTCTGGCTTAGAAATTAGAAATAGTTTGGAGCACCTGGGTGGCTCAGTCAGTTAAGTGCCCAACTTCGCTCAGGTCATGATCTCACAGTTTGTGAATTTGAGCCCCGCGTCGGGCTCCATGTTGACAGCTCAGAGCCTAGAGCCTGTTTCAAATTCTGTGTGTGTGTGTGTGTGTGTGTGTGTGTGTGTGTGTGTGTGTGTCTACCCCTCCCCTGCTCCCCTGCTCACTCTCTGCCTTTCTCTCTCTGTCTCTCAAACATAAATTAATATTAAAAAAAAGAAATTAGAAATATTTTGGCTTCTTTACAACTCAGCGATAGCACATGAAGATAACAACAGGTGTGGAAAACCACAGAACGTGGAATAGAACAGATATTTAGAAGTGTGGATTTAGTGGATTAGTAAGGGGCCTTTATCTTTTGGACTGGGCCATTAAAACCTTCCCACGTTCCTTCCCTGCAGTTTGTATCCAGAAGTGACAATGATTCGGTCACAGCTCTCCACTGGATGAAGGACTAACATGACTTAAACTGGAAGAGAGTTGACATCAATAGCCAGACCAATCACATCTATCAGACACCATTACGTAGTCTATGGACAGGGTAAATCCGACCCTGGAGAAGCAGAGATAGTTATCTCTGTCATATGGTTGAAGGGAGGAGAGCAGAAAGACCCTCCAAAGTCTCAGCCCATCCTGTGGCATTCCTAATTTCAACATTAAAGCTTCATCTCTAAGATCAAGGTTTTGCTTGGTCTCGGCCAGGGTAGCAAGCCCTGAAAGGAAGCCACAAGCGGTGCAAAACTACGAAATAAAAAAGGTACATCTTCTCTGGCAATCTATTTTGCTTGAAAATTTGGGGAGATACATGCACACTTTCTGTACATTTAAACAGATACAGACATATTTCAGAGTGGAGTTCAATATCCACATTCACTTTTAAATCTCTGTTGAGATAATAGCACGCACACAGATAACTACATGTTTTATAAGAGTACGGTCTGATGACTTTTTCAGAAGCTGAATACACCCATGGAATCAGCAACCAGATTAAGAAACGGAACATTACCAACATTCCAGAAGTCACTCTCATGCCTCTTTCAGATGTTACCTCCCAAGGGTAACTCCTTAACTTTATATAAATAGAATCGTACTATATGTTTAGCATCTGGCTTCTTTTGCTTAACATTATGTTTGTGAGATCCATCCATACTGCTGCACGTAGTTGAAGGTCATTCATTCTTGTCGGTATATAGTATTCCACTGTGTGAATATAAGGCAATTTATCTATTCTGCCATTCACAGTCTTTCAAGCAATTTCTAGTTTGAAATTATTATGAATAGTGCTTCTATCGATATTCTTGTCTATGTCTTTTGGTGGGAATAAGCATTCATCTGAGCTGGGTATATACTCAAGAGCCAAACTGTAAGATTATACAGTGGACATATGTTCAGTTTTCCAAAGTGGTTGTACAAAGTTCCATCTATTTCTAAAATTATTTTTTAAATGAGATTCTAAAGAAACTTCATCCTTTGGTTGATGTTTTGACTATCCCTTTGGAAGATCTCAGTGCACATTCTTTAATTTATTTTGAGATTTTGTTCTGGGTGCCTGCAAAGGTGGCACCCATTTTTAGTCAAGTATACCATAGTACCTGGGGCTAACTTTCACAATGATTTCTTTAAGAAATTATAATAAAAAACAATTGCTCCCTGTATTCATTATCTATCACTGCATAACAAATTATGACAAACAGCAACATAAACAACACATATGTATTACCTCAGAATTTCCATAGGTCAGGAGTCCAGCTACTGCTGAGCTGGGTACACTGTTTTTGGGTCTCTCACTGACTGCATTCAAGGTCTTAGACAGGGATGAGTTCTCATCCGAGGGCCCACTGGGGAAGGATTTATTTCCAACCTTCCTCAGATTGTTGGCAGAATTCATATCCCTATATTATAGCACTGAGAGCCCTAGCTTTTTATTTATTTATTAAATGGTTTTTTTAAATTTATTTTGAGAGAGCACAAGCAGGGGAGGGACAGAGAGAGAGGGATAGAGGCTCTGAAGTGGATTTTGCACTGACAGCAGCAAGCCTGATGTGGGGCTCAAACTCATGAACCAGGAGATCATGACCTGAGCCGAAGTCCAATGCTCAACTCACTGAGCCACCCAGGTGCCCCAGCTCCAGCCTTTTATTAACTGTTGGCTGGAGATTTCTCTCAAGTCCTAAAGCCACACTTCTCTCCCAATTCCCATGTGGACTTTTCACAATACTGCTTACTTCATCAAACCAGCAAGGAGAATCTCCCTCCAAGCTGCTATCATAGAGTCATATACTATGATGTAGTCATAGAAGTAACATTCCATCACCTTTGTCATATACTATTGATTAGAAGCAAGTTACAGATTCCCATCCACACTCAAGGAAAAGGAACTACAGAAACGTGTGGATACCAGGAAGTGGGAAATCAGTAGGGATCACCAGAGTTCTGTCTAGCACATTGCATCTTGAGCTCCTATTAGGTTCTAAGCCCCATACAAGCACTTTATTCCTATTAGCTCACATAATCCTTTTAAAAATTTCACAGTAAGTATTTGTGAATACATGTGCTTGTCAGGGTTCTTGACTACAGACTACCAACAATAATTGTGGGGAATTTTTGTTCAGATATTTTTTATTGGATGGATATTGGGTAATTTGCAGAGTCCAGAAAAGAAGTTAAGCCAGACTCGGCGAATGAACAGAATGAAACATGAGGGAGAGCAGATCAGGAGAATAAGGTCTAAGTCACTGCCATCATAGGAAGTCTCCAAAAGGTTTGTTACTCATCTGCAACAAGTACAGAATTTGGCAATGAGCATTTAGAAATTTTATAGTACTTCGATGCAGTGATTTTCTGTTGAGAACCTAATAATGTATAATTGAGGTTTGTAGTTTTATGCCTTTTTTCACTTATTATTCATTTTTTCTAGTGACTAATTTTTATAGTCTGTTATAAAATATCAGTCCTCAGAAAACTGGAAATCTTTAAAACCTGGCCCTTCAACACAGATAGTTTGTAATGCCCTGGTCTAAACTATCACGGCGGGCATTAGCTACTGACTTCACAATGAATCCGAGAGGGAGTACCTGAGTCTTGGTTCTACAAAGTGGCCGCCATCATGGTCTCATTGGCCTGCTGTTTTCTGTCTGTGTATCTGTGCTGGAGCCTCTCATAGGTGGGCCCCCCAGATGTAGAAAGGAGTTCAGATGCCAATAAGCCAAAAACATGGCAGAGAAATTTAGGGGAGGGGGGAGGGAAAGAGAAATATTTATTTTAAGGAATTGGCTCACATGGTTGTGAAGGTTATCAAGTCTGAAATCTATAAGGTAGGCCAACGGCCTAGAAACTCTAGCAGGATTTCTGTGTTACAATCTTGAGGCACAATTCCTTCTTTTCTGGGAACTCTCAGCTTTGCTCCTAAGGCCTTCAACTGACTGGATGAAGGCCACCCACATTATCAAGGGTAACTTCCTTTACGTAAGGATCAACTGATGGGAAACATCTATAAAATACCTTCATTGCAACATCTAGACCAGTGTTTGACCAAACGACTGGATGCCATAGCCTAGCCAAGTTGACATATAAAGTTAACCATCACAGTGACATACCCATTGAGTTCTAGTGATTGATTCACAGATTGTCTGGGATTGTGGTGGAGAAGTGTAGCAATTGTTCTTGGTACCACTGTGCACAGAGGCCCATGTTAAGTGATAATGTTCATTCGCTAGCACCACACCATGAAGATGTTGACCAGCTGGCTGGTTCCCTAAGGGACGACAGCAGACAGGAAATGCAAAGATGAGGAACGGAGCATGGGAGGGGAGGGACAACCGAAGACCATGGTTTGGGGAAGATAGGCCTGAGGAGAGAGGACAGTGCAGACTTCACCTTATAGGCAGGGGGTTGTGAGGGAAGAGTATGCAATGAGGCAGAGGGCCACACCAACTATAGACAAAATGAAAGAAGCTGGAGAGGCAGACGATGCCCCTCGAGGATATTTTCTTAACATCATTGCATTGGAGGGGCCACCAGCCTTGGAAAATAACACAAAAAAATGGTGGCCAATCAGTCCACATTTCAAATTCCAGAATTTCATTTTTCATATGGTAATTGAAAGGAAGAAAACCATCAAAAGAGAAACTAGCCAACGGATTATGTCCTTGGAAATTTAAGATTGTGTTTTGACTGGATTATATTTTTTTAAGGTTTGTTGTTTTTTGGTGGAGTCTTTCTAGCGTTGGTATGGGTGTAGGTGAGTCGACCCCTTCAGCACTAAGTATCCCCATTTTAAATAAGGGGCCCAGTGTTCTAGAAGTCTCGGCACATTCAAGTCTACGGCTCCACTTGCTTCTCCATTTCACTTTGAGCCAACACTGGACAGAGAGACCAGTCTCTGTTCGTCAAATAATCCATATTTGGAAACTTAACCACAACTTGACTGTAAGAGTAAGGGAGCTCACTGGCCCTATTTTGAAATCTTCTAGGCAGAGAGTTCTGGGTTTCACTTACATCTCATATCTCATCAGTTTCTGCAGTCACAATTCCCTGGGTAAACTGCCCCTGAAAGGAGGGAAGAGATGGGATTGACCTTGAGCTTGAAGGTCATGCTTTGAACTGAGAATGAATGGGGGAGGGAGAGGTGTGTGAAGGAAAAGAGGCCTTTTATTATCCCCAACTTGTTATTATGAATACTTTTTAAAAATTTTTTTATGTCTTTATTTTATTTTGAGAGACAGAGAGCAAGCAGAGGAGGTGCAGAGAGAGAGGGAGACACAGAATGTGAAGCAGGCTCCAGTCTCCAAGCTGTCAGCACAGAGCCTGACGCGGGGCTCGAACCCAGGGACTGTGAGATCATGACCTGAGCCGAAGTCGGACACTTAACCAACTAAGCCACCCAAGCGCCCCTATTATGAATACTTTTAAACAAAAGAAAGGTTGAAAGAATTATAAGCAGCCATATACTTCCCTACCTCGATTCTACACTGGCCATGTTGCTACGTTTGCGTTATCTCATATCTATGCTTCTCTTCGTGTTTCTATCACTTATGACTTTATGTTCCTTTTTGGATCCATTTCAAAGAAAAATGCATTCATCAGTATGCTTTACTGCCGACCACTTCAGCATGCATGGCATTAACTAGACTGAGCTTAGTAACCAAAAGTAACAAGAAAGCTTTGGAATCCACCCAAGGTATCATTAAGGCATGCAAAAGATATGCAATACAGCATAATTGAAGGCAAGGGTTGTAGAAAAATAAAATCCCTAGGAGGAAAAAAATTACATAAGAGTGTTATTCTTGATTTTACTTGTTCCTTCCTTTGAAGGACATCCCTTTAATGTTTGTCTTTAGTCATTACATGGATGTATCTCTATTACCACTGCACTGGTGTTCCACTGGTATAATGTAGATATTCACTGAGATGTTTAACTATCTGTACATGAAACTTTTGTTATTAATGAGTTTATTTCTATCACAATTATCTATTCAGTAGCAACATACGTAGATACATTTTCTAGGCAAGTCCTTATAAATACCTGTATGCACGTACTTAGACATTAAGTAAGGAATGTGGGGGCTAGTCTAGTGCCAACCGTAATAGCATTTCCTCCCTGTGACTCCCAGATAATAAATTTCTTTTATCCTTTGTACTCTTTTATTTTAAACCTATTTCCCTTCCTCCTCCTACTTATTCTATGTTACATGCTTTATGGAAGATACCCACTACCCACTTTGACTCTGAAATTCGCTTTGAACCATGGGGCACCTGGGTGGCTCAGTTAAGCGCCTGACTTCGGCTCAGGTCATGGTCTCACGGTTCACAGGTTCAAGCACTATGTCGGGCTCTGGGCTGACAGCTCAGAGCCTGGAGCCTGCTTCAGATTCTGTGTCTCCTTCTCTGCTTTGGATTCTGTGTGTCCCTCTCTCTCTGCTCCTCCCCACTCACTCTCTCTCTCTCTCAAAAATAAATAAACATTAAAAAAAAAATAAAATTTGCTTTCAACAAAAATACCCCGTGACGTTCACAAAGGGTTAAACAACCTAATTTTAATGTGTTGACCTAGGGCAAATAATATACCTTTTCGGTATGCAAGAGCCTTGGATTCAGATTCTTTCGAAAGCTGTCAGTTAAGCCATGTGTCTCAGCGGGTGGCTTTAATCAAGGTAGAAGCATTCCTCATACTTTAGTAGTAATAATAAGTACATCTACTTAGTAACTACCAAGGAGCAGGTACTACACTAGGTATTTCATTGATTTCATCCACTCAGGAGCTACTTGCGGAGTGCTTACAGATGCCATGTTAGGTCCCAGACATACAAAGGTGAATAAGCTGGACTCATGAAACCATTTAAATGGCAATTGGGACACAAGTTCTAACCAAAAAAAACCAAAAAAACAAAAACAAAAAAACCCCAAAAACAAACAAACAAACAAACGTATTTGGAATGGATTCAATAGGGAAACCCCTTACCTATGGTTACCTGTAGTCTGGGAGAACAGGGCAGAGTGGGGAGTGTTCACGGAAGGCTTTCCTAAAGAAATAGCGTTTTCTCTGAGACTTCCTGGATGAGTAGCAGTGGACGGGGTGGCCAAAAAGAAGAGCATTCTAAGCAAAGCACACAGGATATTTAAAAAACCCTTCCTTGATGAGAAAGGTGTAACTAAAATCAAGCCATCCTGCTTGGAGCCTCGGAGCCCTTGGGTGCAAAAGGAAGCTAGAGAAATGTGCAGGGGCTAAATCACACAGGATCCCGTGGCCAATGATAAGGATTTTGGCTTTCCACTTGTTCACCGAGGGGTAGCCTCTGAAGGGTTTTACGTAAAATTAGGAATTGTTTAGACCGTAATTCAACCATTGTTAGCAAAGAATGTATTGCTGATTAACACTGATGTAGTTTCTACCTTTTGGCTATTGTGAATAATGCAGTAATGACTTTGGCATACAAGTGTCTCTTTGAGGCCCTGTTACCTAAGAGTGGAATTGCTGGGTCATATAGTAATTAATTCTATGCTTAACCTTCATTTTTTTTAATGTTTTACGCATTTCTGAGAGAGAGAGAGAGACAGCATGAACACGGGAGGGGCAGAGAGAGGGAGACCCAGAATCGGAAACAGGCTCCAGGCTCTGAGCTGTCAGCACAGAGCCCAACGCGGGGCTCGAACCAATGAACCGTGAGATCATGACCTGAGCCAAAGTCAGACGCTTAACCGACTGAGCCACCCAGGTGCCCCTTCTACGTTTAACCTTCTGAGGAACCACCAAACTGTTTTCACAGTGGCTGCACCATTTTACATTTCCATCAGGAAAGCACAAGGGTTCCAATTTGTCCACAACCTGCCAATACAATATTTATATTATTATTATTACTATTATTACTATTACTATTGCCATCCTAGTAGATGTGAAATGACATCTCATTGTGATTTTGATTTCCATTTCTTTAATGACTAATGATGTTGAGCATCTTTTCACATACTTGTTGGCCATCTGTGTATCTTCTTTGGAGAATGTTTTTGTTCAAGTGCCCTTTATGCATTTTTAATTGAGTTGTTTTCATTCTCTTGCTGAGATGCAGGAGTTCTTTATATATTTGGGATATTAAACTCCTATCACGTATGATTTGCAAATATTTTTCCCATTCAATAGACTGTCTAAACACTCTCTTAAGAGTATCCTTAGATGAACAAGGTTTTAATTTTGATGAAGTCCATTTGATCTGTTTTTCCTTTCGTTGCTTGTGCTTTTGGTGTTATATCTAAGAATCTATTGCCAAATGCAGGGTCATAAACCTTTCCCCTATGCATTCTTCCAAGAGTTTTAGGGTCTTGGCTCTTCTATTTAGACCATTGATCCAGTTTTAGTTAATTTTGGTATGTGATGAAAAACAGGGGACCAATTTCATTCTTTTGTATGTGGAAATCCAATTTTCCTAGTACCACTTATTGAGGAAACGATTTTTTTTCCCATTCAGTGGACTTGACATCTTTGTCAAAATTCAGGTGGCCATAGATGTGTGCATTTATTTATGAGGTCTCAGTTCTACTCCATGGGTCTATATATCTGCTTTCATGCCAGCTTTGCTTATTGTAGCTCTGTAGTAATTTTTGAAGTCAGGAAGGATGAGGCCTCCAAGTTGGGTATTCTTTTTTTTTTTTTTTTTTAGATTATTTGGTTATTCTGGGACCCTAGAATTCCACATGAATTTGCAAATCAGCGTTGAGCATCTGACTCTTGGTTTCTGCTCAGGTCATGATCTCACAGTATGTGAATTTGAAACTCATAATGGGCCCTACACTGATAGTGCAGAGCCTCCTTGGGGTTCTCACTCCTCTCTCGGCCCCTTCCCCTCTCTCTCTCTCTCAAAATAAATAAATAAAACTTAAGAAAAAGTTTAAGTAAAAAATAAGGAAATGGTCAACAATGTGAAAAGCTGATGAAACAGTCAAATAAGATGAAGCCTTTAAAATGTCCATTGTTTTTAGCAACAGTTACTGGCCATTGTAACAAGAGAAGCTTCCATAGAGTAGTTTTAATTTTTTTTAATGTGTATTTATTAATTTTCGAGAGGGGAAGGGAAGGGAGAGAGAGGGAGACCCAGAATCTGAAACAGGCTCCAGGCTCTGAGCTGTCAGCACAGAGCCCAACATGGCCTTGAACCCACGAACTGTGAGATCATGACCTGAGTGGAAGTCGGACACTTAGCCGACTGAGCCACCCAGGTGCCCCTAGAGGAATAGTTGTAACTGTGGATAGGAAAGATTGAGCAATGAAGTTGAACATAAAGGCGTGTGTATCATTAAAGATACCATCAGGAAATAAATGGTACACTCAAGTTGGGTGAGTTAGAAGAGTTTAATAAATGGAGTATTTACAAAGTTGTTGGCAGGGTTAGGGAAACCAACAAAGAATGCTGATGCATCCCAGGGCTAGCAACTGCAGGGCAATCATTACTACCCTTAAGTCTTAGAGGGGAGCAGTTATTACCTAGAGATATCAGCTATACAAGAGGGATGTCTAAAAGTCATTGTTACCTTCAGTTGTGAAAGGAACCAACACACTGAGGATCATCAGGGAGGAGTGGAGAAGTAAACATCTTGACGTCTCTCTACTCTCTTTCTCTAATCTTCTGGTAGGGCATCTGAGTTGGCCAACCCCAACTTGAAGGCAGAGGGCTAAGAAGCTCATTGAAATCATCTGTTAATATCAGCTTTCTTGGGCATGGAGCCGTTCAAGGTTACATTCCTGGAAGTGGGGTATGTGAAACTTCAGTTAGAGTAGGTATTAAAACTTGGTTTGGTGACAGAGCCTTAACACAAGTGACTTCATTTTGGGCCAGTGGTTTTCTTTTTAACACTAGTCATCGTGAGCAAAAAGTGGACATACATCTGGTTGGTTGTATGATCTTCTCCAGCTGCTCTTCAAATACAATCTTTTCAAAGAACTCGCAAATGTGAGTTTAAATACAACAATCTCACAAGACAGGTATTATTATCCACAGTTCACAAATAAGAACAATGAGGATCAGAGACATTAAGTGATCTACCAAAGTTTACCCAGTTAATCCATGGGATTCTAGGATGACCCAACTTTTCTGCATGATGCAGGAGTCACCTCACCTACAAAACACTGGTATGAATGACTACCAATTCTTCTCCTAACAAAGTATAACAAGCAAGAGAAGAAAACGGGTGGAACATCAAAGTCAAAGAAGGACAGGGAAATAGAAAGCAAATATGTGAGCAGAAACAGAAGACAAATGGCATATGCAAGATGCAGCAATTTCTTGGTCAACGGTGCTCTGGGTCATTGGATCATATATAAAGCCGTTCACATGAATAATTGAGCTCATGCGCTTATAGAAGGAAGGCTGATCAGAAGATAGCGCAGTGTTTCTGAGGTTGCACATATTTTTATCTGGTTTGTGTTACCTGGTTATACAGGATAATCATATAATCTCCAAACTAACACATTTGGAAGAATAAACAACCAAAGAACTGTAATTGCATGTTTTTTAAAAGATATTCACTTATGGGACACCTGCGTGGCTCAGTCGGTTAAGCTTCCAACTTCACCTTGGGTCATGATCTCGCAGTTCATGAGTTCGAGCCCTGCGATGGGCTCTGTGCTGACAGCTCAGAGCCTGGAGCCTGCTTCGGATTCTGTGCCTCCCTCTCTCTCTGCCACTCTCCTGCTCATACTCTGTCTCTGTCTCTCTCTCAAAAATAAATAAACATTGAAAAAAATGTTTAAGATATTCACTTATGGACCAACAATGTTGGACTAATTTCATAGGTAAAACAAGAACAAAAATGTTATATTTAAAATATTTTTAGGGGCACCTGGGTGGCTCAGTGGGTTGAGCATCCAACTCTTGATGTCAGCTCAGATTATAATCTCACAGTTGTGGGATCGAGCCCTGTGTTGGGTTCTGTGCTGGGCATGAAGCCTGCTTAAGATTCTTTCTCTCTCCTTCTGCTCCTTACCCTGCTCATGAATTGTCTCTCTCTCTCTCTCTCTCTCTCTCTCTCTCTTTTTCTGTCTCTGTCTCTCTAAAATTAAAAAAATAGAACTAAAAAATAAAATATTTTCAAATATGAAATAATCTTTAAAAATAACATTATTTCCATGTTAAAGACTTTTCAAAATGAGTTTCCAAAATTAAGGAACTACATAAGAAGAAGAATTATTCTGGTACATATACATTAGCTCTAATCAGTTTGTTAGCAATGTCTATTTTTAATATTATGCTACTGATGTTTTTTTCCAGAAAACATATTTGTCCAATAGGGCTTAATAAAATTGCCTGCAACATTCTTCAAAATTGTAGTTTATAGCCAACACATTTGAAATCTTTGATAACTTCAATTTATTCTTCTCTGGAGATGTTAGTCTTTTTAATTGAGACAATTGTCTCCTTACAGATGTTGAGATATCTGGTAAATCTAGAACAAGTTCTGCTAATTAGAGAGGATTCTCAATTCTAATTCTTTTGCTGAAAAATGTATAAATATTTTGAAAGGTACTATCATCTTGTTTCCATCTAGGTTCCTTAAGCAACTATTTTTACAGGATAAAATTCATTACATAAGTTCTCTGACCTTATGATTCTTTTGAATGGTTTTAACCAAATTTCAACACTGCCAAATCAAGCTCATTTCAAGTTTATTCTATTCCATCCTGACTTGATCCATCTCTTATGTCTAATTAGAGAAGTTTATAATCTACTGGAATAGAATAAACTTGAGGTGACCAATATTTGTGGTCCCAAACCCAAGCTTCATTTTTGTAATTGCAATTGGCAAAGAGCTTCAGGGGCTGAAATTCTGGGTGCTTCATTCCTTGCGTACTTTGAGTAAAACTTTCCAAGTGATTTTGAACAAAAAGCAAAAAACTTATTTACAATGACAATACTTTGGAGGGCACTTCGTTAATTAACTCACTTCTGCAAAGGCTCAAACATTTAAAAAATCTGAGTCATGACTGAAACAACAGGAGAATCATACACTGCCAGGCGAAACATTTCTTCCCTGTGTTCCACATCAGATTTGTCACAGAAGCTTGTAATTCAGTGATTCTAAATGTGCATATGTATACGTAAATACACTTAAAAATGCTGACAGTTATGGCTACTCTTTCAATTGACACAGTATCGCGTAGTACAGATGCAATCATGAATTATATACGCTCCACATATATAATTTCAAGTGTATTTCTGCTCCATGGGTTTCTTAATTTAGTAAGAACATTGTTTGGCCAAGATAATTATATTTCACCTAAATTTCTATTTGAATTATGATCACGACCAACTAATTTTATCTTCAATATTGGCTTTTTCTTTTTTTTTTTTAATGTTTTATTTATTTCTAGGAGGGAGAGAGAGAGACAGCATGAGCAGGGGAGGGTCAGAGAGAGAGGGAGTCACAGACTGAAACAGGCTCCAGGCTCTGAGCTGGCAGTCAGCACAGAGCCCGACGCGGGGCTCGAACCCACGAACTGCGAGATCATGACCTGAGTGAAAGTCGAACGCTTAACCAAGCCACCCAGGCGCCCCCAATATTGGCTTTTTCAACGGAACTTATAAATATGCACTTTAAACTGAAGTGTTTTATCTTTATTTTTTAATATATTTTTTAATCTTCATTTATTTTTGAGACAGAGACAGAGAGCGAGCAGGGGAGGGGCAGAGAGAGAGGGAGGCACAGAATCTGAAGCAGGCTCCAGGCTCGCGGGGCTTGAATCCATGAACCGTGAGATCATGACCTGAGCCGAAGTCAGACGCTTAACTGACTGAGCCACCCAGGTGCCCCTGAAGTGTTTTACCTTTAACAATGACCTTCCGAAAGCTATACTTTGAATGCACACATTTGATGAAAAAACTAAGGCATTACTGAAATTAACCAATTTCCTATTTGAAACATCTAATGTCACTGGTATAAAACTGGCATCGTTTAACCGTGTGCAAAAATTTTTGCTGCTAATGGAGCCGACCCGCTAACAGCTATCACTTTGCTCTTTGTATGGGCATTGGAAAACATGGAAGTGAACTGACAATGAATGAAATTAGTTTAGAATTGGCATTGGATCTAATTGCAAAACCATGCTTCACAGAATGCCACGCAAACTCACCTTCTGCAGCTAACTTTTGAAACAGATGCTGGTGTTTTCTAAGCAGATTTGAGTCTTCTGGTTTTCGAATGGTCAGTGATAACACTATGACCTCTAGTTGGAAGATCAATGTTGACAAACATTTTTGGGCAAGTTACACATTCACCATCTTTTCTTTTTCTTGAGAAAGCAAATTTCACCAATTATTTACAAAACGTAAATTTCCCGCCTCGTTGCCACTGAAAATTCATTGCTGTTGAGAGGGTCTACTTGCAAAAAAAAAAAAAAAAAAATTACCAGACAGAGAAACAAGAGTTATAGATTTACACCTTCGCATAAATAATAAAACTACTGTAGCAAGCGTGTTCTGTTTTTCCTTTGTTCTCCAGGACTGCTCAGTCTTCACTCCCCACACGATTTTACTTATAGTTGACCCACGGGGTCTCGCATTTCCTACCGACCCTTTGAACTGGCAATTCTGTGCCACTCGTTGGCTGTGGTGTGGGCCACAGCACAAGGGGCTGATAGGCTAATTGACCCGCAGAGGGATTAGCATCAAATACACCAATCTAACCCCAGAAGTTAGCCATCTCTAACTGCTGGCGTCCGAGAGAGCGTTGTTCTATAAAGCGAATTGCAGGCAGTCCTTGAAAGGTGGTGGGGG
>JAESUZ010004419.1:0-112188 GCA_017311185.1 Proteles cristata cristata | reverse complement strand
TGGGCTGGGCCCCCTCCCTGGAATGTCTATGACAGAGATTGTCTGGAAGGCCGCCAGCCAGGGGCTGAGAGGAGAAAACAGGGGAGGTGAGACCTCAGAGTGGAGGGGGCTCAGCTGCCCCTCCTTGTGGGCTGGGGGACACTGAATGAGGCCCAGAGGAGGACAGTGCCTTGTCCTGTCCTGCCCCCACCCTCAGCAGAAGCTGGAAGCACAGCTTCTAGGACCCAGAACCCTAGAGTATCAGAACCCAGGCCCGGCTGCTGGGCTTAGCCACCAGGGGACACTGCTGGGCTCCCGGCACCGCTCTGGGCTCCGCCTTCCCCTGCTCTTTCCACTTCTGCCCTGGGCTTTGTCTCTGCTTCATCCTGCCTCCCTGCTGTCTCTATCTGCCTGTCTCTGGATTTTGAGACAGTCTCAAACTTCAGATAAGTTGCAGATACAGTGCAATGAACTTTTTTTCCTGAGCTGTTTGAGAGTAAGTTGCTGACTTAATGCCCTGTTGGCATACATGCTTTCCTGATTTCCTACAGGGACTTTCACCCCCCTAAGCCAACACAGACATCAAATTCTGGGACCTAACATGGGTACATGACTACTGCGCCCTCCTCAGACCCCACTGAAATGTGGCCATGTGTCCCAGTGACGTCCTTTATGGGCTTGGGAAGAATCCAGTTCAGAATCAGCCGTTGCTTTGGACCATTTTATCTCCTTAGACTCTATCAGTCTGGAAATCTCCTCCATCTTTCCTTGCCTTCTGTGACCTTGTCACTTTTGATGATTACAAGCCATTTAATTGGTAGACTGTGCCTCGATTTGGGGTGGTCTGATATTTCTTCACAATTAGATTCAGCTTGTGTCTCTTTGGCAGGAAAATGGCAGAAGCGATGGTCTGTCCTCTGAGGTGTGCGATTTCCATTCATCCCATTACTGATATTCGCTTTGATCATTTGATTAACGTGGAGTCTGGGGTGGGGGAAGGGGTGACTTTTTCCCCTTTTTAATTTGGAAGTGTAGTGTGGTGAGGTGCTTTGAGATTTGTTAAGTATTCCGGTTTCGTGTCACACTTTGAATCTTTTCACTTATTTCGCATATCAGCATGGGCTCATTTAGGCCACTACTATCATCTGTATTGTGATGCTCAAGTCTTCCCAGAGTTAGCGTTTGGGGGCCCATTCAAGCTGGCTTCTGTGTCCTTTTGTCTGTCTGCCCCTTTGATTCTCTGGTTCCCTTTATAGTCTCTGTTTCTATCTGTTTCTCTTATTCTCTATGTGTGCTCGATCGTCTTTGCCTTTGTCTCTGTCTTATCTCTGTCTTCTTTTCTTCCTCTCTGACTCTCTGTTGCTTTTTTCCATCTTTCTCTGTCTCTGTCTTTATCTTTGTCGCTCTATCTCTCCGACTCTGTCTTTCTGTCTCAGTCTTTGCCCCCCACCTCTATCTCTTTGCCTCGTTGTCTCTCTGGATTTCTGTGTCTCTCTCATTTTGTCTGGTTTTCTCTCTGCATCTCTCATGGCTCAGCCTCGCTCTGCCCCCAGGACTCACCACTGCAGGGTCTTCAGAGAGGAGTCCCGGACCCGCTGGCTTTGTGGAACGCTGGTACTCTTCCTCCTCTGAACACACCAGTCGCCCCCTCCTACCTCGGAGCTTGGAGGCTCTGGAGCAGGGCACAAGGAGCCGGACTTGGACGATAAGAACCCTTCCCTGGGACTGCGGGGTCGGCCATCGATTGTGTTTCCGTGTGTGGCTGTGTGTGTGCAAATGGGTGGCAGGGAGCCTTGTGCCTGGGCGAGCAAGCTGCCGATGTGTGTGCTCTGCTGGCCCCTGCTGCCAAAGCCGGGAAGTGCACCAGGCTGGACACCGGGGTGTGGGGCTCTGGAGAGGCATGATGCCTTCGGGCTCTGGTGGCTTCTCCTCTGTCCTCATAACGGGGAGCTCCCCCAGCCTGGGCCTGGGCTGAGGGCTGTAGACAGGAGGAGGGGTCCTAAGCAGTGTGGGTGCAGGGCTCTGCGGCGTAGAGTGTGTTCCCCATATGTGGTTGCAAAGGACAGACTGTCAAAGTTTGAGGGTGTGGTGCCCAACCCTGTGCTATCTGGAGTGGGAAACTGAGGCCTGTGGTAGTGGGGGGGAGGGATGGTGACTGGCCCGGGGCTCATGGCAGGTCAGACACAGTGAAGGCTTGGACTGCCAGCCTGCCCTTCATCTCATGTGTGTGGTGGTGTAGTTTTAAAAAGGAGATTTCAGGGGCCCCTGAGTGACTCAGTTGGTTAAACATCCGACTATTGATTTCAGTTCAGGTCTTGATCTCAGGGTCGTGAGTTGAAACCCCATGTTGGGGTCCATGCTGGGTGTGGAACCTACTTAAAAATAAATAAATAAACAAATAAGGAAAGGGGGACCTATGTGGCTCAGTCATCCAACTTGGGCTCAGGTTATGATCTGGCCATTAGTGAGTTCGAGCCCCGTGTCAGGCTCTGTGCTGACAGCTCACAGCTTGGAGCTACTCCAGATTCTGTGTCTCCCTCTCTTTGTGCCCCTTCCCTGCTCATGCTCTGTTGCTCTCTCTCAAAAATAAACATTAAGGGGCGCCTGGGTGGCTTAGTCGGTTAGGCATCCGACGTTTGCTTAGGTCATGATCTTGCGGTTCGTGGGTTCGAGCCCCGCATCGGGCTCTGTGCTGACTGTCTGTATCTCCCTCTCTCTCTGACCCTCCCCTGCTCACGCTGTCTTTCTCTCTCTCTCTCCTAGAAATAAATAAAAATATTAAAAAAAAACATTAAAAAAGTAAAAAAATAAATAAAAAGGTTTAACATATCCATGTTTTCATAATGCAAAGCACCAAAAATAAAGATAAAGATGGAAGTAGCCCAGGCTGGGGCAGGAGGTGGTGGGGAGGGGGTGAGAGAGAATGGAGGGACATGGCATGCTGGGGACGTGGGTAAGAAGGCTGAGGACCATCACCAGTAGAACAGAGAAAGGAATTGGCTGCAGCAATGCAAACGCAGTGCTGCTGCCCTGTGCGTCCGTGTGGCTGAGCCCCACAGATTAATCCTGAGTGATAGAAACTGCACAGGGAAGCTTAAAGCTCTGGCAAAATGCCTCTTTGGTGATAGAAGTCACCACAGTACTTACCTTAGGGGGCTATTGACTGGGATGGCCATGAGACAGCCTCCCGGGTGTGGTTCTATGGTGTATGCGTGTGAAACCGTACTGAGCAATCCACTTAAAATCAGTGTCCCAGTATGCGACGCCCCTCCCCCCAAGTGTGGGAGTCTGGGTCACACTCAGCTTTCTCTTTCCTGGGGCACCTCTTCCCTGACGAGGGTCTCATTTCTCTTCCTCAGTGCTTGTCCACTTCTTCCTTAGTCCCCTCCACCTCCTTTCCCGGGCTTCTGCCCAGGCCTGATCACTATGCCTCTCCCCCCACAGCCAGAGGACCTGGAGGCCCCCAAGACTCACCACTTCAAGGTGAAGACTTTCAAGAAGGTGAAGCCCTGTGGCATCTGCCGACAGGTCATCACCCGGGAGGGTTGCACCTGCAAAGGTGAGTAGCTGCTCAGGCTATGGGGGAGGGGGAGCGTGCTGTTGTGGGAACGAGGTGGCCTGGGGCCGGAGCGGATGTCCTTGGAGTCCTGAGCACACCAGATGGCAAGCTTGTGGGTGTGTGTGGATGGCACACACAGGTGGCACGGAAACAGCAGGTAGCTTGTGCGTGGACGACCAGTATGCGTGTGGATGGCATGAAGAAGGCATGTGGATGGCATGTGGCATGTGTATGGCTAGTGGTGTGTGGCAGGTGGATGGTGTGTGCTTGGTGAGCACGGAGTGTGTGGAGGCTGTATGTGCGGGGTGTGGCTGGTCGAGGCATGCGGACGGCGTGTGGGAGGTGTGTGCCTGGCACTGAGAAAGACGCTGAAGCTAGGGAGGAGCATAAGAGCCCCCGAAGGAGACTTGCTCGACCCTGGCAGCTGCTGGGCTTTTTCAATCACTGTTCTCACGTGCTTCTAAAATAGCCTGGGATTTGGCTGTCACTGTTGCCGGCGAGGACAGTGTCTTGGCCCAGATCACACAGTAAAATCAGCAGGGGCCCCGTGTGCGCAGTCTCAGTGACAGTGACTAACACCCCCCCACCCCCCAGTGGCCCTACCAGATAGATGCCTTCTTCTCCTGCCCCCGCCCCCAACCTCCCGTTAGTCACCAGGGCCCCCAGTGTAGTTTGGATCACTGAGCCTCTCCAGTTTGGGCTGGCAGCACCTGTCATCTGGAGGGCAAGCTTCGGCTCTTGGCTTCCTGACCCGCCGTCTCCAATCCACCCAATCCACCGTCCTCACCAGCTCCAAGCGGGCCTCCACGTAGACCTAGTGATGTCAGCTCCCCGGGTAAAGTTCTGGGAGTCCCCACTCCCCTCCAGACAAAGCTCTGACTCCTTCCTGTGGCGGCGGGCCCAGCAGGACCCCACCTTGCCAGCTCTCTGAGCCATCTGCCCTGTGCCCCAAGTCCATACGCACCCCAGCTCAGTTCCAGAATATGCCAGGTGAGTCAAACATGCCAAAGGGGCTCACTCCTTCTTGCCCCGGGAGGGTCTTTATTCACACAGGGCTCTACCTGGACTCCCCCTTCACTCCCTCCCTGCCGGAGTCTCAGCGGGGCTGGGAAGCTGGGTGTCAGAGTCTAGGGAGCAATGACTTAGTATGAAAGCATTCTCAAGGATCTCCTGCAGGGTCACAGCATCCGGGAGGTGCTAGTGTCACGCTCAGTTTACACGTGAGGAAACCAAGGCTCGGAGTGGTTAGATCTCTTGCGAAGGCACACAGCTGGCTGGGTCCGATTGGGGTTGTTGTCGGTGTGCTCTCTGCAGGGGGTGGGAGATGGGGGTGGGGGTGGAGGGGGTGGAGTCTTCCTAGACAAGGATTTTCATCGGCATGTTGAAGGGGGGAGTGGGTGGAAGGGAATGTGTGAGTGTGTGCGAACGTGCATGCGGAGGCATTCGAGGCACGTCCTGCTATGCGCAAAGGGCAGAGGTTAATGGTCCTTGACTGAAGAGCTGGGACACCCAGAAGGAATTTAGGGGGCCAACAGGGACTTTTGCAGTACCAAAATCAGCCTCATGGTGGCGCCCTCCTCCCAAGAGGTCTGGCTGGGACGGGTGGCTGATTACGGTGGGAGCTGGGAGGAGTTAGGCGGGAATTGCTGGGGGCGGGGCTTTGTATTTTGCATGCGTCACCGCCCCCACCGGACCCCGCCGCGTGAACCTGCCGAAGTTAGCTCCTAAGGCTCTATACCCCCCAACCTGTTCCTTGTTTCCTTCGCTAGTGTGCCTTCCTTTCACCCCAGGGACCGCCAGCGCCCCTCTGATAGGAGGCAGAACAAGGGTGGGGTAGAAGGAAGTCTGGCACTCAGTGTCTGACCTTGGGCACATCTCTGGCCGCACATTCTGTAATAGTCTGTGGTCCTAGGTTCCCCAGTTGACCTGGCTGAAGGCCTGGGTTGAGGAGGGGATGTGACCCCATGGGAAGAGAAGGCCTCCAAGGTGAGACCTGGGTTTTACCTGGTTCGGAGCCTGGCCTGGCCGGTGCGAGCCGGAGTGGAGGGCAGGTGGCCAGGGGGCTGCCAGGCTGGTTTGGCAGCTCTGAATGAGTTATTGAGAAGTGAGAAGAAGGCCAGGACTGCAGTCCAGAGACACCACCAGGTGTCAGGACTGGGCCGTGGAGGGCCGGGGCCGGGCCCAGCAAGGGAGGATTGAAGACTCCCAACTGTACAGGAGGCTATGATGTGCATTCTCAGCGAGAGGGTTTGGGTCACCAGGCCTGGGGACAGGGTTGGGGGCCACTGGGCTTACTGGTGAGAAATACAGGACGGAACCAACTCTCTGTGCTTTGGAACCAGAAGGGGCATAGACCCCCTTATCCATCCATCCATCCATCCACCCACCTGCCCACCCACCCATCCATCTACAGCCCCCAGCTGTGGTTGTACAGGTTGTTCCCCAGCTAAGGAGCTGACTGTGGACTAGGTCATGTTTTGTTCGCCAAGCGCTCCCCAAAGGGTTTGCGGTACTCTCTGGTTCCTTTTTAGGTCTTCGAGTCTGGGGTGACAACATGGTCACTCTTTGGATTAGTGGCTGAGGGTGATGGGCGGGGCAGCGAGGCTCTGAATTCAGCCTCCTGGCAGTGCTGAGGGAACTCCAGGTACAGGCACGGGCAGTGAGGACGCTTTCCTAGATCGGGGGCGTCTGTCCTGTCTCCCTCCAGCGGGCCTGCTCTGTAGCTTGGCATTCTTACTTCTTATGCTGCCTTCCGCATTTCACTGCTTAACATAATACGGCTGAGAGGATTGGGGTGGGAGATGGGGGCGGGGAAAGGAGTCAAGGAAACTGGGGTCTAGTTCTGGACCCAGAGACTCAATGATGGATGATGCAGACAAAGAACTAAGGTGGCAGGACATTTGGGCACAAGTGTGACTCATACACGGGCAGAGAGGTCCCCGTGAGACCATTGCCAGTCTTCTCCTTTGCTGAGCCTGTTTCCTTCTGTGTCCCATGGGTTAATAATAAACCCTGCCCTGCGTCTCTTGGGGGAACCGCGAGAAACACTGAGGTTCTGTGTGTGGCTGTAAAGCGAAAGCCAGTGTTGGGGTCTAAGGCTCCCTGTGAGGGAGGCGGATGGATGAGACAGTGGGAGGAGAAGAGGCCCCAGGGCCTTTGTTAGTGGTCCAGGCACTCTTTCTGGCTCTGCCGCTCACAGTTTCCTTCTGAAGAGAAGGGGCTGAACCAAGAATGCTCCCTGAGCCCGGCCAGTGGGCGAGCCTGGAAAACTCCCCCACTGGGATCTCTACAGGCTAAACAGCTCTCGCAGTGTAGGCTCTCCCTTCATCTGCTGCATCCACAGGGACGTCCACCCGGCAATCGTGAACTGAGGCCCCTCTGGGCTGTGACCCGGGAAGACAGACACGCCATCAGATGACCACAAAACATGTGGCTCGGCTGACACAGGGGTGTGTGTGAAGTGTTATCTCCGACTTAGCAGAGATTTTCCTATCAGGCTTCACCAGGGAAGGCTAAGCAGGCTGGGTCTGGAGGGATGTGTATGATGAGTTCCTCAGGTCAAATGGGGGGTTTCCCATAAGTCCTTGGGGACAGTGCTCTAGGGAGCTTAGGGCCTTGCTAAAGGCCCCTGGCTGTCCGCTAGGCTGAAACCCAAGAGGAGAGATCAAAATGCCAGCTCCAGAGCCCAAGGACTGCCATCTGGGCCTGGATGTGTGCCTAGACTTAGAGTCCTTCCCTTCCCAATACCACCGATCAGCCTGGAAGGCAGGGGAAGGCGCCGGCTGTTTCCCCGGAAGGGCAATGTACCCAGGAAGACAATTCTCCTCTCTATGGGACAAGCCTACTCAGAAGCCCTTGCTGGTTGGATTTGGGGAAACCTTGTTTCAGGGAGCTCCTTCTCCTCTGTTCCTGCACTGGGGATGCCACCTCCTACCCTGTGTCTGAGGACCTCTTTGCAGTCATTGGAGGCAGCCTGGGTTCTAGGATGGGGAGATGGGGAGACCCTGGGTTCTAGTTGGGGCTTGCTACGGCCTGGCTGTGTGAGCTTGGGTGAGATACTTAACCTCTCTGGGCCTGACTTTCCCTTTCTCTAAAAGAGGGATTGGACTGGATTAGAGGCTCTAAACTGTTATCCAAAGGAACTGGATTTTTCTTTTCTTTTCTTTCTTTCTTTCTTTCTTTCTTTCTTTCTTTCTTTCTTTCTTTCTTTCTTTCTTTCTTTCTTTCTTTCTTTCTTTTTTTTGAGATGCTTTTAGGGGCCTGGAAGGTAGGGAGAAGGAGAAATCCAAGGGAAGGCTTGAGGGGCTGGGCCTCTGGAGCCCCTGCCCATTTCATGAGAACAGCTCTGGCTGCAGAAGTTAAGTGTGTCAGGAGGCAGAATGGATGGTGGTTTTTCACTTAGTGCAGGCGTCCTGGATTCATATCCCAGCTCTACCCCTAACATGTAAGAGCTTAGGCAGATCACGTCACCTCTCCCAACCTCAGTTACCCATCCTTTCAAATGAGACACATAGCACACCTCCCTCCTCGGGTTACTTTGGGGATGAAATGACATACCTTGTACTCAGAACAGAGCCCGGTACAGAGCGAGCATTCCTGATCATTAACCAGTATCTTAGGAGCCCATGTGCATGAAAGTTTCAAAAGCACTGGATGGGATGATCTAGAAGTTTCTTCCTGGTTCAACTTCAAAGCTGCATGGTGCCCATACCTCCGACTATCCCTTGTATTTGTTGGGGTTCTCCAGAGAAACAGAATCAACGGGATGCATGTCTGGATGGATGGATAGGGAGGTGGGTAGTTGATGGATGGATAGAGATAGGTAGGTAGTTTATTCTAAGAAATTGGTTTATGCAATTGTAGAGGCTTCCAAGTCCAAAATCTTCAGGGCAGGTTGTCAGGCGGGAGACCCAGGGAAGAACTGCAGTTCAAGTTCTAGACTAGTCTGCTGGCAGAATTTCTTCTTGCTTGGGGGAGGTCTTTGTTTCATTCAGGTCTTCATCTGGTTGGACGAGGCCCACCACATCATGGAAGTTAATGTTACTTTACTCAGTCTCCTGGTTTAAATGTTAATCTTGTCCATTAAAAAACCCGTTTATAGAAACAACCTGAATAATGTCGAACAACTGTCCGGGTACCATGGCCTACCCAGGTTGACACATAATATAAACCACCACACACCTCCAAGCCAGGCCATGGAGATCAGCAGGGCAGGGAAGGGCTATGGGGCCTGGTGGGCAGGTGGGCGGCTGGGCCAGTGTCTCTGTGAGCTGGGGAAGAAGCTGAGGCCCACTGGGGGCGTGGGCGCTTGTTGCTGGGGTCAGGTGCACAGCGAGGCTATGTGCTCATTTTCCGAGCCGAGGCCAGGAGGAAAAGGCCATTTAGATCCCAACAATGTTGGCTTCCTGTGTTCCCGAGAGGCAGGAAGCCACCTCAGGACAGAGCACTGGCAGCCCAGCGAGCCAGTGAGGCGGGAGCTGGTGGAGGGCTGGGGTTGGGAGTGCAGTTTTCCACTCCAGCAGGTAACCGACGGACCCCTCTACACTATGGGGCTCTCAGTTCCCTCTTAGGACCACTGGCTGGGCCCTGCTGTGTGGGGGTCAGTGTTGACACCCACAGGCAAAGATGGGGCTTCTGGGGTTCCACGGAGTTTGATTTGATGAGATCACTCCCCAGGGGGCCTTATCTTGTAGGGCCACTGGCTTCTGTGGGAGCTGGTGAAGGGCACGGTCCGCTCAGGTGGGGTGGATCCTCAGATGTGTGTCTGGGAAGGACTCAGGTGCGGAGGGTGCCAGGCCGGGAAGGCTGGCGTTTTCTGGCCCTTGCTTCCCCTCAGTGCGGTGCGGTACAGTGCGGAGTGGGCATCCGTGTCAACCGCAGGCTGGGTGTTTCCTCCGCGGTGTTTGTGATGTGCTCAGGGTTGGAACCCAGGCTTCCCCCGCTTTCTTCACTGTTCACTGGAGAGAGGAAGAGGCAGGTGGTGACTGATGGAGAGACCGGTGGGGTAACAGACCCTCATGGCCAGAGGATGGCTTGAGGACCATGTGTTCTGGAGCTCAGTGATGCGGGGGCCTTTGGGGTAATGGAGGCAAATGAGTGTGAGTCAACCAGGCCTGACGGGGACCAGAGAGTGGGAATGACTTGCCTCCCGTCACACAGTTGTATGTATGACGGCGGTCAGGACTAGAAGCTGGGCCTCCTGGCAAGGAGAGGGGGGCTCTCCAGTATAATAACAGCAGTGAGAAAGAAGCAGCTGATACCAGCTACACTTATACAGAGTATACTGTGGGCCAACCACATTTATGGAGTCAGTTAATCCTCATATCGACCCCGTGAAGTAGTGCCATTATTGTCCCCATTTTATAGATGAGGAAATTAAGGACCAGAGTGGTTAAGTAACTTGTTCTGGGTCACAGAGCATGACTTACATGTGAGCTGAGAGCCAGCCTACATGCAGCCAGGTAGCTAAGTGGATACCTGGAGAGCTGGACCAGGTTGGATCAGCGGTGGTGTTTATACTGACCCCCTCAGAAAGCACTGACCATGGTCCTTATTTGCTCTTTCCCAGCAGGGGCTGAGCTGAAGAGTAGGACTACCTACCCTCTCTTGTCTCTTCCATTGCCCCAGAACCTCAGCCCCAGTCCCAGGGGCTTTGGTTGGGGAGAATTTTTCCAGTTTTAAATGTACTCCATGTTTGTTGAGCCCCATCTGTACATCCAACCCTGTGCTAGAAGAAGGGGCAGGATACCAAGCGGCCAAGTTGAACAGGACCTCATTGGGAGCACAGAGGAGGGAGGGATCATCTTTGAGTGCCTGACCATCTAGGGAGGGGCGTTCTGAACTGGGCCTTGGAGGATGTATAGGAGTTCACCATTTCAGATCTACCAGCCTCAGTGTCCTTTTGGGGAGTTCAGTGTGGCAGGAACAGATCTCTTTTGGGGCAGTGGCTGGAGATGGAGGCAAGACCAGGCTGTGCAGGGCCTTATAAGTGTGCTGAGGAGCGGGACCAGACAGTTCTAAGCAGGAGCATAAATGTGATCGGTTTGCACTTGAGGACGGTCTGTGGTTGTGTGGATTGAAGGGGACAAGGCTGAGGGGAGACAGAGCCCAGGGAAGGATAACTGGTCTGAACTGGTGAAGGGGTGGGGGGTTGGCAGGAAAGGGGGGCTGCAACACTACGACTGATGGCGTTGTAGGGTGAAGAGGAGGGAGAAGGTGTTACGTGGAGGAGCATGCAGGTCCCAGGAAGCAAGGCAGGACTGAGGAGATGGCCTCTGGCCCTAATTCCCAGCAATAGCCTTTAGCCTCTTGCTTTCTGAGGGATCCTATGCTCTAGTTTCCGTGTTGTTGTCTGTTGCTACATAACAAATCATCCCCCAACTTAGCAATTTACAGTAAACATGCAATGATTATGTCACAGAGCGTCTGAGGGTCGGGGTTTCCTGTGTGACTTAGCTGGGTGGTTTGGGCACGAAGCTGCGGCCACGGTGGTCATCATCTGGGGGCCTGGCAGACAGGGCCTGGAGGGTCCGCTTGCCAGCTGGCTCCGGCACGTGCCTGCCGAGTGGGCGGGGGGCCCATGGCCTTACGTCACGTGGCCCTCTCTGTAGCGCTGCCGGAGCATCCTCGTGGCATCTGGACCGGCTTCTGCCAGAGCGAGCGATCCAAGAGAGCAGGGCTGAGGCCACGATGCCTTTGATGACTGAGCCTCAGAAGTTGCACGCTGGCCTTTCGGCCTTTCGACACACTCAGTTGGGTACCTAAACCAGCCCTGTTGATTGTGGGAGGGGATTACAGGAGGGAGGGCACACAGACCAGGAGGCAGATGTACCACTGATCTGGGAAATGAGGAACCAGTAGAATGTCAGGCCTGTTTCAAATTACAGCCGGGGGGCAGGGGGGATGTGCAAGTTGGAGTAGGAAATACTGCCCCAGGTGCAGGGGGGGAAGGGGGGGAGGCGAGGGACTTGAGAAGGGGTGACTAAGATTGTCAGGGCACAGTCCCTGGAGGGCACTCGGGGCAAGAAAGCCTCTTGGCGGGGTGGGGGTGGGGGGTGGGCAGGTGCTCCTGAAGTGTCAAAATCTCTCAGCGGAGCTGCCTGGAACCTGCCACTCGAGTTGAGTTTTGAGTTTGCTAAGCTTTGGTCTTCTGGGCTGGGGGATGGAGCTGCGGGGTGGGGGGAGGTCTTCCTTGCCCCCCACTGTAGAGCTTTCAAAGGCAGGCTCTCTGCATTCCAGTACACAGGGAGCCCCCAGCACACTGTACTGCAATTGCCCAATGATTTCTCCATCTGCCCTCCATTCAAGGGCATTTGTGGAGTGTCTGCCCACTGTGTGATAGGCAGGGCTGCCCTGTATGGTCATGCAGGCTGTTCACTGCCAAGGGCGACTCTCCGAGAGAGCCCCGGAGGCGGCTACGCCTACCCCAGGTACAGAGTGGGGTCTGCCTGGAGAGAGGGCACTTCCTTGCTGCTTCCACAAAGACACTGTACGCGGCTGTGTGTCCAACGCGCTGGTCTGCTCAGAGGGTAAGCCTCTTGCTAATTTCCACAAAGCTGCTGTTTGGTGCTGTGGGCTGGAGCCGATCCTGTTCTAGGTGCTGGGGATGTGGTGTGGATGAGACAGGCATGCTCTTTGCCCTGGTGAGTCTCGTGTAGGGAGATAAACTATTCATCAGTGAGCAGGAAATACCCACAGTGACTTCAGACTGTGAACTGTATTAAGAAGGAAATTATCATGGGGTGCCTGGGTGGCTTAGTTGGTTAAGCGTCCGACTTTCGCTCAGGTCATGATCTCGCAGTTCGTGGGTTCGAGCCCCGCGTCGGGCTCTGTGCTGACTGCCAGCTCAGAGCCTGGAGCCTGTTTCAGTCTGTGACTCTCTCTCTCTCTCTGACCCTCTCCTGCTCACGCTCTCTCTCTCTCCTAGAAATAAATAAAAAAAACCATTAAAAAAAAAAAGAAGGAAATTATCAGGGTACCACTGAGAAACAATACTGGAAGTGCCTAATGTAATTTGAGTGGTTGGGAAAAGCCTCTTTGGGGAGATAGATGGCTTTCAGTGAATTCTAGAAGTAGAAGGAGTTGGCTTGGGGGAACAGTGGACAGCGGGGGTGAGGGAGAGTGTTCCAGGCAGCCAGAACAGCAAGTGCAAAGGGTCTGAGGCAGGAAAGAGTTTGCTGTGTTCTGTGAACTGTCAGGTGTGAAGTATGGTGCTGGAGGAAGATGGAATCCTGGCTGTTGGTATCTAGGCTGGGCTGGGGAGACCCAAAGTGGACCCCTAGGGATGCCTTTTTAATGGATAATGGAATGTTGGGGGCAGAGTATGGCTCAGGAAAAGGCTGTGAGTGGGGTGGGAATGATTAAATGGGGGTGTACATAGATTCCAGGGGAGATCTTCAGTCAGGTCCAACTCATCAATCATTTATTAAGCCTATACTGTGTACCAGGCACTGTGTAGGGAGAGAGAGAGAGAGAGAGAGAAGTCCTTCCTTTGAAGGAGCCCATAGGGGTAGGAACTAAGGGGTGGTGGGAAACAGGCTGTCTCTGGTGGCACCTTCAAAGAGGCAGGGGACAGTGAGGGAGGCCTCCGGATGAGGGGCCCAGGACCTATTCCTGGAGGCCTGGGCTTTGATTAGCACAGGAAGGGGAAAGTTGGAGGTAGTGGCCCAGTGGGGGACCAGCCAGGCTGGAAAGGCTTCCAAGCTCAGGACACATGGCTTAAGGCTTTCTCAATTCCACATTCCAAGCCCAGAAAAGAAGGCATGGAGGTGGGGCTAGGGAGTCTGCAGGGAGGTCGCCGCCCCGGGGAAGTGAGGGTGGGGAGACAGAGAGAAGCAGAAAGGCTAGACAGATGGGCATGACTTGATTATGGCTGGCCAGGGGCGGATACGTTCTGGTGTGGCCAGGGGTGGAGAGGTCCCTGAGCTGGGCTGGGTGGCTGGTGGGGTCAGGAAAGCCTTGCTCAGCACCAGCTGAGTCACAGGCCTGAGCTGGGGCCAGGACTGGGTTCGGGAAGAACAAGGTCCCTGACGAAGGCCAATGGCCAAGGTCGAATCCCAGACTCCACCCATTGTGCCTCCGGGCTTCCACTCCAACAGACCAATCAGAAGATTTAGTGTGGAGAGCCCCAGAGCCTCCTTTGGCAGCTCTGTGCCTCGGTCTCCCCTTTTGCATTCTGCTGAGAATCCAAGTTGGCTCAAAGACAGAAAGTGGTTGGAGGAATGGTAGATTCAAGAGGCCAGGGCAGTTGGCTGTGGCCCAGGGCTGTGGCTACCAAGGATTTGGGGTTCCTGCAGCTCCCTGGCCTCCCTGACCCCTGTGCTCTAACCAGTGCGGCTAACCCACCTGTCTCAGCAGGCCTTGGATAGCTAATAAGGTCAAGTCCGTGTAGAAGGTCAGCTCAGGAGACCCCCTCACCCCATCTGTGGGACCTGGTGGGAGGGGGCCAGCAAACCCCCGGGTAGAGGGCCCTGGGGGTGGGGCAGGCAGAGCTGGGACATTCCAGACCCAGGGAACCCCATGGAAATTTGATTCCGGCTTCTGGTAGTGGGAGGGCAGAATTAAGTCCTGTGTGTGTGTGTGTGTGTGTGTGTGTGTGTGTGTGTGCGCGTGAGCGCGCGCACGTGCACACAAGCATGTTTCAAATGATGCACAAGAAGTTTGTGAGCCTGTGTGAGCATCTGTCCAGTGTCTGTGTCCACATGTCCGCATCAGGTTGTGTGTTGGTGTCCCTGAGTCAAAGGTTTCCGTTGGGCATCAGTGTGTGTGTGAGGCTGTATGTGTACATATGGCTATGTGTGCATGTCTGGCTGAGTGTACGGATGTAAGTGGTTATTGGTGAGTGTCTGTGTGTATAGGTGTAAATGAGAATGTGTGTGCGCACCGGTCTTCTCCTGGACTGTAAATCGGGTCTGTGTGTGTCCCTTTCTGGGGGAGAGTGAGTGTGATTGCGGTTCCTGGGGTGCCGGCTGCCTGCTTGGTGTGAGTGTGAGTGTGTGTGTGTGTGTGTGTGTGTGTGTGTGTGTGTGTAAGGGGAGAAGGCCCCACCTTATTCCTTGGCGTGGCTGGCATGGGGGCCTGGGTCCGGGCCACCTCTGCCCCTGGCAGGGGTCCAGCGGGGGAGTCGGTCCCCCCTCCCCGCCTCCTGTTCCTCCCACCTTCGCGCGCCCGCCCCAGGGGCTCTGGCGATGGGGGCTCGGCGCCTCCACGGGCCGCGGGTCGGCAGTCCCGGGCGTTCCCACCCCGCAGGCCCCGGGGAGCTGCGGCAGCCGCCCCCCTCCGCCGCCTCCTCCCTCCTCCCTCCTTCCCTCTTTCCCTCCTTCTTCCCTCCTGAGCGCCGAGTGCGGGCGGGGGTGGGAGGAGATTTCGCCGGAGTTTCCATTTCATACCTCGCGGCTAAACTTTCTTTCTGTGTCTCACTCTCTCGCAGTCTGCAGCTTCTCCTGTCATCGGAAATGCCAGGCCAAGGTAAGGGGCCGCGGGCCGCCTGGCTCCGCGGGGGGCTTGGGGGACGCGGCTGGCTCAGGTCTGGGACCGGAGCGGGGGCGCCGGCGGGCGGGGGGCGGTGCCCGGGTCGTCCCCTGCCCCGCTCTTTGTTTATGCAAAGCTCTGGGGCCCGGAGCGGGCTCGGGTCAAGGTGAAGGCGAGGGCCGGGCCAGGGCGGGGGCGGGGGGTGGGGCGCCGGGATGGGGATCCGGGCCCCCGCAGCTCCTGAACTTGGCTGGCAGGACCCGAGCTCCGAGGGAGGGGCCTTTGAAGGTATTTCCCCTGGTTGTGGGGGTGATTGTGGGAGCCGAGGAGGAGGGGGATGCCTTTCAGTTATCCCGGGGGCCGCGCAGAGCCCTGGTTGGTCCAGTTCGGGGGCAGTCTGGAAAAACTCAGGATGGGGGCCACAGCCAAAGGCGCCGAGGGCGGGAAAACAGGATTGGTAGAAGTGGGGATGAAGTTGGAGGGCAGGGTTTCCCTGGGCGTGGAATCTCCTGCGGGACCATCCCACTTTCTTTCCTGGCCGGGTGGCACTTTGGTCCTCAGTTTCCCCATCAGTGTTTTAGCGCTGATCTTGGTGGGAGAAGAAAACTGAGGCAAGAAGGTCAGAGGGCTGCTGGGTCTTGGTTGGCGGGGTTGGCTGGGGCCCTGCGGCATCCTCTCGAGCCTGGACAGAGGAGTGATGGATCATGAGTGGGCTTCTTGAAGTGATGGATTTTGATGGATTGTTCGGGAGGACAGCTGTTCTGTCAGAGGGGCGCAGCTCTCTGGAGGTGGTAATGGCCTGCCTTACCTGTTACGCAGCCAGTCTCTGCATTGTCCCCCATTATTACTTACCTCCTCCCTGCCCTCTCACCCCACCTTGGCTGTTCACACCTGATCTTTCAGGAAGGAGTTCAGTGAATGGAAGGAGGAAGGAGGATGTTTCAAAAAGAAGTACTGGGCAGTTGAGGCCCAGGATCTGGTGCATCGCATGCTCTGCTTTTTTACTTACTGGGTGACCTTGGTCAAGGCATGTAACCTCTGAGCCTCTGTTTTATCCTCAAGGGTATGGGAATTAGAAAAGGTTATTACGAGGATAAAATGGGATAATGTGTGTGAAGTGCCCAGTCCAGTGCCTGACGTAAGGTAGGTGCTCAAAAACGGAGTAATGGATTATCAATTGGTAGCTCCAAGAGCCAAGTGTTATTTTGGGGAAGGGGGCACACGGAGCAGGCAGATCTGCAAGGGGATCCGCTTCTTCCCTGGTGACCTTGCCGCAGCTGGGTTGTGGCCTTGCTGCAGGCATGTCCCCATCTGTGAACTCCAGGTGGGCGTGCCCTCCGCTAGCAGAGGTGCAAACGGCCCGGCCCGCAGTGGGCACGGCTGGACGGTTGCTGTCCCTCCCGGTGCCCTCTGCTTTTCTGGCTCTCCCAGCTTTGTCTTCTGGGGGCGGGGGGACAGGCGCTGGGTTTCTGCTTCCCCCTCCATCTCTCTCCTTGTTGTCTTCCTCTAGAGCAGAGCTTTCCACCCTTACCTTCAGAACCTTCGTTTCCCCCCTCCTCCCTGTCTACTCCCTTTCTCTCCTGCTTTCTGCACCTGCTTCTCTTAATAACAATGAATGTTTGTACAGTGCTTCAGGCTTTAGAAAGCACTTCAGTGCATTGTCTGATTTTATTCTTTTAATTCCATCACCTCATGAAACGGGCTGAAAGATCTCCTTGTTTTGCAAATAAGGAAACTGAGACATCCAAAGGTTGAATGACTTTCCCAAGGTCTTACAGTGTCACTCCTCACTCATCTCTGTCCCTGGACCTTTGTGCTTCCTTCTAACTCTCCGATCTTGCTGACGCTCCTTAATCCTTACCTGCCCCCCGTCTTTGCTTTCCATCTCCGACAGCAGCGGATTCCTTCAAATAGGATAAGCGAATGAGCATACTGGCAATGAAGGGTCTGAGTCTGGGTGAACGGGGGCTGAAAGAGGTCCAGAGGTGTGACAGAAGAGGGTTCCCTATTGTAAGCAGCCTCCTGTGGGGTGACGGAGGGATGCCACAGATGACTTCGGGGGCATAGCCTGCCTGGTAATTCTTGAAAATACTGGAGACTCAGAATCCATTAGGCAGAGAGGGTCAAGGTGGACCGGCAGGGCAGTGGCCAGGCAGACAGAAGGAGCTTTTTAGAGGATTTTCCCCTGTAGGAAATGGGACCCACCGGTGGTGTGAGCCCCACCCAGCTGGCAAGCCTTTCCCCTAAAACCACAGCTCTTACTACCGCCCTGCCTTTTCCTCCTGCTGGGAAGAGCGACATGAGCCCCAGAGCACACAGCAGAGCTCTGTCCTCTGGATTTTACAGCCAGATCAACTTGGACGTCATCTCATCCATCCCCCTACCTCTAGACAGGATTCATTAAACAAATGTTTGTTGAACTCTTTCCATGTGACAGACCCCGGTTTTTTTTTTTTTTTAATGTTTATTTTGGGGGAGAGAGAGAGGCTGACTATGAGCAGGGGAGGGGCAGAGAGAGAGGGAGAGACAGAGAATCCCAAGTGGGCTTAACACTCAGCACGGAGCCTAATGCGAGGCTCAAACTCACAAATGTGAGATCACGACCTGAGCAGAAATCCAGAGTCAGATGCTTAACTGACTGAGCAACTCAGGTGCCCCCAGACACTGGTTTTGAGGTGAACAAGCTAGGTAAGGTGTTTACCTTTATAGGACTCACATTCTTCTTGAGGAGACAGACAGTAAATAGGGAAACATGTTATGAAGGGAATGAGCTAATGTGGTGAGTTGGAGAGTGATTATGTTAGAGTGGCCCCGGAAAATTCAGAGGAAGTATTGTGTGAGGTGAGACCCAAATGATGTCACATGATGATCTGGAAGATTGAACGAGCAAGTGCAAAGGCCCTGAGGTGAGATGAGCTTCTTATGCTTGAAAGAAGGCCATCTCTTGCTGGAGAATAGTGAGCCTGCAGCGTTCTGAGCACATGCCACATGATCTGATCTCTGTTCTGAAAAGGCTCCTCTGGCCTTGAACAGGCACAAGGGTGGGATAGGGAGGTGGGTCAACAGGCTGCTGATGTTGCCCAGGTGAAATGCGGCTGGTGGCTGAGGCCACGGTGCTTGCAGAAAAAGAAGTGAGAAGGGGCCAGGTCTGGGATGCGTTCTAGGGTAGAACCCAGAGCTTGATGGATGAGATGTTGGGTGTGTGAGAGAGAATGGGCTCAAGGATGACTCGCAGGTTTTTGGCCAGAGTAACTGGGTTCACATGGTTCCATTTACTGAGATAGATGGAATGTAAGAAATTTCTAGGTAAAAAGGTGCCAAGATGGCTGCTTTGCCTGATTTCTTATTCCACAGCCCTTCTCCGGCGTGCTGAGGATTCCTTGTGGATGTGTGTCCTCTCTGTCCTCTCGAATTGAGCCCACGCTGGCTACCCCTCTAGTGATGGCTCATTCTGGACACCTTAACATGCTGCCTTCCAGACAGTTCCTGCAGCATGAACCCATGCCTCTGATCTGAGAGGGGCTGTATTATTTATATAGAGCAGTATGATATAACAGACAACCCCCAAATTTAGTAGCTTAAAGCAGCAGCAAACATTTGTTATCTCCTATAGCTTCCATGAAGCTTTCCACTCAGAAATTTGGGAGTGGCTTGGCTGGCTGGTTCTGGCCTGGGATCTCTCATAGGGTGGCAGTCAAGATGTCGGCTAGGGCTGTAGTTATCTGAAAGCCCGGCTGAGGCTGGAGGAGCTGCCTCCAAGGTGGTTCATCATGTAGCTAGCAATTTGGGGCTGGCTTTTGGCAGGAGGTCTCAATTTCTTGCCATGTGGCGCTCTCCCTAGGGCAGCTTGAGTGTCCTTACAACATGGCGGCTGGCTTCGTCAGCATGGGTAATTCAAGAAAAAGCAAAGTGGAAGTCACAATGTCTTTTATATCCTGCTTTGGACGACAAATACTGTTAGTTTTACAATATCCTATTGGTTGCATAGGTTATCTTCATGGACTGTGGGAGGGGCTGATATAAAGGCATGAATACTTGGAGGCAAAAATCAATGGGGGCCACCTTGGAGGCTGACCGCAAAGATGCCCAGAGAGAGAGGGAGTGGTGGATCTGGCTCCTGGGGAGCGGGCGGTGTGAGAGTGTTGGGAAGGGCACAGATGTAAGTCAGACATACCTGGGTTTTGACTCTGTCCTGCTGTCTTCCAGCTCTGTGAGCTGTGTTGTAGAGGAATAAACGGTTACCAGCACATAGCAGACAGCTTTCTCCTTTCTTGAACCACAGGCAAAGACCAGAAGGGCTATCTATTCCAGATATTCTTTGCTCAGCTCTTTGCCACTTGGACCTGCTTGAGGGAAAATGCTTTAGTGCGGGGAGAGCAGGGGCCTCAAAGCAGATGTTAAATACCTGTTGACTGCACAAAGGAGAGACTTCGGTTGCACTCTCAGTTTCTAGAATAGTGCCTGACCCATAGTAGGGTGCCAATGAAGGCGTAAAGGAGTAGAATAAAGGAATGCTGAGGAACAAGAAGTTCCCATTTAGAGACAGGCTGTGGAGTGGGGTATGGGGGAGGGCGTGAGAGCAGGAAAGAAGGAGCAGCAAATTGTTGCATAATTTCCTTCCCAAATCCTTCTTACCTTCCAGCAGAGACTGATGGCTCCACATAGTCATTTTAGTCATGTGCATTTCCTAGCTGGGGTATAACTTATGTCTCATCAAGTACACACTGATAAGTCTGTACCTATATATGAACCAGATCAAGATCCAGAACATTCCTAGCGCCCACAAGTGTCCTCATGCACCCCTCTGAGTTAGTAGCCCCCAAAGGTAATTTCTAGTCTTCCTTGTACCATCCCAGATTGGTCTTGCTTCTTTTTGAACTTCATATGAATTGAACCCTATAGTATGTTGACTCTTGCACCTGGCTCATTTCACTCGCCATCATGTCTGGGAGGCTCATCTGTGCCTGTGCACCCTGTAGCGGTTCATTCTTTTTGATGGCTGTGTTGTATTCCGGCATGTGAGTAAACCACAACTTGTTTATCCATCCTACTGCTGATTGCCATTTGGGTGATTTGTGGTTTGGGGCTATTGTGGACAGAGGCGCCATGACCACTGAATCATCTCTATCTACACAAAACATCGTAACACACAAAACGTTTCCACTCATTGGCTCAGTTCTGTGAGGTGGGCTGGGCTCCCGGTAGACTTGTTTTATAGATCCAAAATTCAGGCCTGGGGAGGGTAATCAACTTGGCTAAGGGCCAGTGGCCTTCTACATCATTCTGGCCGTGCCCTGGGACCCATGGGTGGGGAGCAGGTGAGAAAGGAAGAGAATGAGAGAGAGACAGAGAGCAGGGCTCGTTTAGGCACTGGAGACGTACCACGGTGCATGGAAACATCACCCTCCGGCTCCTGGCTCTGAATCTCTTGAAAGAAGCCATCCTAAGCCTCCCTTAGTCTCCACTCCTGGGTCTCATGGAGCCCTTGTCTGTCCCCAGTTTTTTCTCTCCTGTTAGGGATTAAAATGGATGGCCCAGGATTTGTCTCCCACTTTTATTTCAGTACGTGCACAGTGTATATATACATGACAGGTTTCCTTCTGCTTTGTGTTTCTTCTTGTTCCCTCACTCTGATTCCACAGCCTCCGGTACATTTTATGTAGCTAGCTATCATCTGTTTATCTATTATTTTATTTATTTAAAAAAATTTTAATGTTTATTTTTGAGAGAGAAAGAGCAAGAGCAGGCATGAGCAGGAGAGGGGCAGAGAGAGGGGAACAGAGGACCCATCGTGGGCTCTGCGCTGACAGCGGAAAGGCCCATGTGGGGCTCGATCTCACGAACTGTTGAGATCACGGCCTGCGCTGAAGTCAGACACTCAATGACTGAGCCACCCAGGTGCCCCATTTATCTATTATTTTAAAGGCAACTTGTAATTTCAGAGTTGTTTTAGATTTACAAAACAATTACCATGATGACACAGAGTAAACCTGCAGAGCCCACACCATTTCCCTAATCCCCAGATAGGTTTTTTTGAGAAACGCTTTTCTCACTCCTGATTTGCTCCTTGTTTTGAAATAGCAGCCGCTGAAAGAGCAGCTCCTTCCAGCAAAATGCTCATCATCCATTCCCAGGTCAGATAAGAGTTAAATGAAGGGACCAGGCAGCCCCTGGGTGGAAAACTGCCCACGCCTCAGCCGGGCAGCTCCTACTTACCTCCTGTTTCTTTATCTCTCTCCTACCTTCTTCCCAGACCTTGGCTCTTCCCTGTCCCAAGCACCATCAACGACTCGATCTCCTCCCCTGTCCTAAAGGAGTTAAAATCCCATCCTTTAAGCTTGAAAGGAAAGGAAATCCCATAATTAACCCCCACCTTTCAGTCATATCCTACACCACCTTTACTGCTCTCTCATAAACACACCTGCAGCTTTCCTTCACAGTTGTATTGGGGGCTTGGAGTATTCTCCTGCTATACCGGGTATAGCTGGACTGAGGGTGGGGGCTGGGGGGTTCGGTGGGCCTCAGGACCCCATTGATTCTTCTTTGGCTTCGAGACAAAATATTGAGTTTAAATCTTGACTGCATCCATAATTGGTTGTGTGGCCTTGGGCAAGTTGCTTAACCTCTCTGAGCTCCATTTCCTCATCTGTACCATGGGGATTATAGTAGGGCCGATCCTGGAGGAATCTGGTGAGCACTGAGAGTGATGACCCAACTATAATGCCAAGCTCAAAATCAAAGGGTCCAAAAGTTGCTAATATTTATTATTTTATATTCCTCCTGCCTGCTCCTAACTCATGAAAGTTGGGGAGAATCCGGAAGACCAACATAGCTGACTCAAGACTAGATGCTTGCCTATGTTTTCCTTCTCTTCTTCCATTATCAAGAAGTCATGAGGAAATTGTGCTGGCAAATATAATGTGTCTTTTGCTTGTTTGCTTGCCCCAGGGCACCTGAGGTTGGAGCACTGGCTTTCAAGACCTTGTCAGTACCTTGGAATCACCTAGGGGCAATAATGATGCCTGGGTCCTTCCACACAGAGAGTCTGATTTAATTGGTTTGGGGCATGACCTGGGCATTGGGATTTTTAAAAGTGGCAACTAGCAGGGCGCCTGGGTGGCTCAGTCGGTTAAACGTCTGACTTCGGCTCAGGTCGTGATCTCATGGTTCGTGGGTTCAAGCCCCGCGTCGGGCTCTGTGCTGACAGCTAGTTCAGAGCCTGAAACCCGTGTCAGATTCTGCGTCTCCCTCTTTCTCTGACCCTCCCCTGTTCATGCTGTCTGTCTGTCTCTCTCTCTCAGAAAAAGAAAAAAAGTGGCAACTAGCAGCGGGAGTGTAAAATGGCACAACCATTCTAGAAAAGTTACACACACAGTTGGTGCCTGATATAGCAATTCTACTCCAAGGTATTATGCCGCTCACGAAGCTGGCAGGCAGTGGACCTGGGGCTCCAAAGCCTGATCACTTTTCACTGCAGCAGGGGACCCCATTGTTCTGCTCTCAGCCTCTCCTGCCTGCTGCTGAGCCTTGTTTTCTGATGTCTAAGTGGAAGAGCCATGGGTCAAGGTTGCCTCACATCACCTGTCAGTGGACATCAGCTGAAGTGAGCCTGTTAAGCATATTCTTGCCACCTTCAGCTTTGATTCAGTGGGTCTGGGTTCGAACCCAGGGATATGCATTATTATTTAACATTCCCAACGGTTCCAACGCTGGGGTCCTCTGACAGCACCCGAGTAACCCGTGTCTGCGCCTGGAAAGTCCTTCTTACTTTTCTTGGGTGCAGGTTCCCTAGGAGGCCACTGGCTCCTTTGTGTTCTGAGTTCTCTTGACTTCTGCTTCTCCTGGGGTGCAGGTCAAGGCTAAGTTGGGTCTTGGGTGGGAAGCTATTTCCTCTCTGCTTTACAAAAATTTGCAAGAAGTTGTAACAACTCACGCATCCCTACTCCATCTTCTTAAAGTTCTCTCTGAGGTAATAGAGGGTGGGACCTTCAGGAGTTCATAAGTCAGCTCAGAGTGTATCATAAGCAGTTAGTGTGTATACACACACACACACACACACACACACACACACACACACACACACCCCGGCAGGGAGGGGGCGAGGCAGGGGGGAGTGAGGGGAGCAGAAAGTGACACTGAGCTGTGACTGGCTTCTCATTTTCCTGGAATGTGGCTCCCAAAAGGCCTCATGGGTTTCAGCGTTTCTGACTCTGGGGCTGTGTAAACATCACAGAGGGGGTTGCTGCATCTGAGAGAAGGGGGAGTTAGAAAGGGGGAAGCCGGGAGCCCAGAGCAGCTAGAGAGGGCAGATTGGAGCCAGAGAGGGAGAAAAGGAGAGGGAAATCCTGGGGTCTTGTTGAAACAGGACGCGTGCTGAAGTATGTGGGAGGGAACAGAGCCAGCATGCGAGATCTGGTGAGGGCCGGGGTCCGTGGTGTGAGGCAGAGGGCAGATTAGGAGGCTTGTCAGCCGTGTGGAGGGAACGGTGTGACTCTGGACCCCTGGCCCACACTAGCTTTCCCTAGTGCTTCCAACTTTTAGCTTGGGAGGCTGCAGTCTTTCCTGGGGCTGGCTAAGCAGAGAGGGTGAGGGAGAGTTGGGCTCGCTGCTCCTGGGACCTGGGGAGCCCCTTAGCTAGGAATTATAGCCCCTGCCTCCTGGGGTCCCGAGTTGCCTTCCGAGAGCCCAGCACTCTCTCCTGCATTGCTCTCCCTGGGAGCCAGGACTGTCTCAGCCTTCTGAGCCTCCCAAGCCCTTGACCTAGAACAACTTCCAGAGCCTGCATGTTCTGAGAGGGAGCCCGGTGGAGTTGGCCTTGGGCTCAGGTGGATCTTGACTCTGCCTCTCACGTGAGCTGTGTTGTGTCTGACAAGTCACGCAACCTCCGAAATCTGATTTCCTCGCCAGTATAAAGATGGTGACGTTGGTATCAGCTGACCTTGCAAGGCTGGTGTGAGGATCAGAGAAAATGTAGGTAAAATGCTGGCATGTGATAGGCTCTTTATCAGTAGATGATAACTCTTAGTCATTCTATTATTCTGAGACCCAAGGATAACAAATAGCTCAGTGCCCTGGAAATCCACCAGCCAGCAGGGCCCCCCAGCTCCAGAAGAATGACAGCGGCCTACACTCTATTACCCTCCCCTACATTGGTTCCTGTGCCTGAGGTCACCTGCTGGCCCCCTGTCCTTTTTGCCCTCCCTAAGACCTACGAGGCTCCGCTCCCTCTCTCTGAGGGTTCTGGGCTCTGGCTGATGAGTGACTTGGTCATTTGTCCCTGTAGCTGGCAAGCGTGGTGGGTTGTTAGCAGGGGGCCATTAGGAAAAAAGGGGTATGTATGTCCTGAGGCACAAGAAAGCACAGAGTGAGTCACAGATTAACCCCCTGGCCTGTTTCCACCTGCTGGCCAGGGCACCCAAGCGAGGATGTTCAGAGGTGTCTGGGTTCAAACTGGGTTCTGTTTAAGGAAGCTGGGGAGGAAGGTCACTCGTGGGTCATACCTGATTGGAGGAACAGCTTTAAAAGCTCCAGTGCCCTCTTCTGCACTCGGAAAATCACACTGGCTTGAATTCCACCATCAGGGCCTGGCTTACAGAGATCCTCTATCCTCTCGTGGACAGGATCCATTTAATCTAATCCTCACTACAACATGAAAAGGTAGGCATTAATATAATCCCTCAGGGCACAGAGGAGGAAACAGGCTGAGATGGTTGAGCAATAGGTTCACACAGCCAGGAAGGTGGTGGACTCAGGACCCAGGAATTGAACCCAGACTTAGGGAGAGCCTTGAGGAGAAGGTCTGACTTGGAGACATGGGTCCGATCCCATACCTGACTTTTCTTCTTTGATGGTGGGCAAGTTGCTTAGCCTTGTTGTGACTTGGATTTCTGATCTGCCCCTGCCTCATCTGGTAATTGTGAGGTTTAAATGAGTCAATGCATAGAAAGTGCTTAGAGCAATAGCGAATACCAGCTATTAGTGTCATTGCCACTGCCTTGTGACTGGGGTTCCAGGATAGAGGCTGCAGTCAGGATGGGCGGAGGAAATTCTGTCTTACCAAGCCAACTTAAACCTCCAGGGAAGACAATTAGGTCGGTCCCCACTTGTGACCAGGCAGTCTTGTGAGATGGTGAGCTCTCAGCAGCCATGTTGTGCTGTGGTGAGGGAGGTTGGGCTGGAGACAAAGTCTCTTTTGTTGTGAGATTTGGGAGCTTGGGAGTCAGAGCTGGGTTTGTCCCCTGCTTCACCTGCTTATAGTTGAGTAGTCTTGGATCATTTTCTGAGGTGCGCTGATTCTTGGTTTCTTCACCTTTTTTTTTTTTAAGTTTGATTTATTTTGAGAGAGAGAGAAAGCACAAGTTGGAGAGGTGCAGAGAGAGAGGGAGAGAGAACCCTAAGCAGGCCCCATGCTGTCAGAGGGGAGCCCGATATGGGGCTTGAACCCACAAACTGTGAGATCATGACATGAGCCAAAGTCAGATGCTTAACTGACTGAGCCACCCAGGCGTCCCTCTCAGTTTTCTCATCTGTAAACTGGGGTCATAAAGGCCTTTCTGCAGGGTTGTAGTGAGGATGAAATTAGTTGATAATGGAGAGTGCTTCCAGCTCCCAGGGCACAGTGGTTAGTGATCTGTGACCGCGATGGCGGTGGTGGCGGCATCATGATTGTGAGCACTAGATGCCGAGTCTGTCTGTCTCCAGGTGCTGATCCCAGAGCTGAAGGCCCGTGGACTCCACTTGTGTTACATTATGCCCAGGCGGGATCCATTTCCTCCGCACCCTGAGCAGCCGGCCTTCTCCCTTCTCCCGTGTGAGGGTCCCTCCTCTGGTTCCCTGAGGCTGAGGACCTTCCCAGGTTGAATCCTTCTTCCCTCCCAAACACCCAATGCTTTTTAAAAAAATAATTTATTGGGGTGCCCGGATGGCTCAGTTGGTTGAGTGTCCCACTTTGGCTTGGGTCATGATATGGCTCGTGAGTTCGAGCCCCACATGGAGCTCTGTGCTGACAGCTCAGAGCATGGAGCCTGCTTCAGATTCTGTCTCCCTCTCTCTCTCTTTCTCTCTTTACCCCTCCCCTGCTTGTGCAGTTTCTCTCTCAAATATAAATAAACTTTAAAAAACTTTAAAAATATTATTTATTTATTTTTTAAGTTTACATCCAAGTTAGTTAGCACATAGTGCAACAATGATTTCAGTAGTAGATTCCTAATGCCCGTCACCCATTTAGTCCATCCCCCCTCCCCCAACCTCTCCCCCAACCCTTTCTTTATATTTAAGAGTCTCTTATGTTTTGTCTTCCTCCCTGTTTTTATATTATTTTTGCTTCCCTTCCCTGATGTTCATCTGTTTTGTATCTTAAAGTCCTCATATGAGTGAAGTCATGTGATATTTGCAAAGACCCAATTCTTTAACTGCTCTCTGGCTCTCATTCTGACCCCTAATCTGTGTCTTTTTTAGAACCCACTTACATTTTTTTGAAACCTTTGACATGATTCTAGACTTACGGAAAGTTTGCCAAAATAGGACAAAGAGTTCCCATAGACCCTTCTCTCAGCTTCCCTAAATGTTGACAACTTTACAGAACTATTGTGCAATGGTGGAAACCAGGAAATTAACACCAATCCAATGCTGTTGCTAATCCACAGGCCTTAGTAGAATTTGGCCGGCTTTTCCACTATTGCCCCTTTTAGGATCCTGGACCCATGTCAGGATCCCACATTGCATTAGTGTCTGTCTCCTTGGCCTCCACCAAGCTGGGACATTTGTGTAGTCCTTCTCGGTCCCTCGTGACTTTGGTATTTCTGAGGCGCACTCATCAGATATGTTATAGAATGTCTCCTAGTTTGAGTTCACTTGATTTTGTATGTCCCTTATTCCTTCTACGTTTATAAATGGAATTCATCTGTTCTTCAACATTCTTCTGTCCCTATTTGTTCTACTGTCTCTTATGTCTTATTTATTTATTCAGTTATTTGTTTAAGTCAGTGTGGAACGTGGATATTCATTTTTTAAAGGTTATAATCCAATGCTGCCATTATTATTATTATTTGGTTTGAATTGACCCCACTGTGGCCATTGGGAATTCATTTAAGTTGGTAGGATCCCCAGTTTTGTTTTTTTTTTTAACATTTTATTTAATTCTGAGAGAGAGAGAGACAGCATGAGAAGGGGAGGGTCAGAGAGAGAGTGAGACACAGACTCTGAAACAATCTCCAGGCTCTGAGCTAGCCATCAGCACAGAGCCTGACGCGGGGCTCGAACCCACGAACCATGAGATCATGACCTGAGCCGAAGTCAGCTACCCAACCGACTGAGCCACCCAAGCACCCCAAGGATCCCCAGTTTTTGACTTCTCTTATTTACTCACTGTATCAGTCACAATCTTCACAGAAACAACAGTCGGAGGTATAAACGGACACACCTCATTTTATTGCTTTGCAGATATTTCTTGTTGTAGTTGTGTTTTACAAATGGAAGATTCAAAACTTCAGGGGAGTTAGTAGCTTCTGATGTGGTAGAAATAGCAAGAGAACTAGAATTTGAAGTGGAGCCTGAGGATGGGACTGAATTGCTCCAATCCCAGGATCAAGCTTTAATGGGCAAGGAGGTGCTTTGAGGGATGAGCAAACCAAGTGGTTTCTTTCTTTCTTTAAAAAATTTTTTTTTATGTTTTTATTTTATTTTTGAGAGAGAGAGAGACAGAGAGAGAGGGAGACACAGAATCCCAAGCAGGCTCCAGGCTCTGAGCTGTCAGCACAGAGCCTGATGCGGGGCTCAAATACATGGACTGTGAGATCATGACCTGAGCTGAAGTCGGACTGAGCCACCCAGGCGCCACCCAGGTGCCCCACCAAGTGGTTTCTTGAGATGGAATCTATTCTTGTTGGAGATGCTATGAAGATTGTTGAAAAGACTCCAAAGGATTTAGAATGTTGCATAAACGTAGTTGATAGCACGGTAGCAGGTTTGAGGGGGTTGAGTCCAAGGTTACAGCTGGTAAAGGCTGTCAGACAGCATCACATGCCACAGAGAATTGGCCCATGAAAGGGGGAGAGAGTCAATTTCTTTGGTGGCACCCTTTGCTGTTTTATTTTAAGAAATTGCTACAGCCACCCCAGCTTTTAGCAACCACCATCCTGGTCAGTCAGCAGCCATCAACATTGAGACCAGACCCTCCACCAGCAAAAGATTATGACTTGCTGAGAGCTCAGATGGTGACTAGCATTTTTTAACAATAAAATGTTTTTTAATTACGTAAATTTTTGGACATAATGCTATCACACACCAAATAGATTACAGTATAGCGTAAACATAACTTTTATCTTTTATATACCCTGGGAAACCAAAAAGTTCATTTGACTAGCTTTATTTTGATATTCACTTTATTATTTTTTCAACATTTGTTTTTGAGAGACAGAGTGTGAGTGGGGGAGGGGCAGAGAGAGAGCGAGACACAGAATTCAAATTAGGCTTCAGGCTCTGAGCTGTTGACACAGAGCCTAATGCGGGGCTCGAACTCACAGACCATGAGATCATGACCTGAGCTGAAGTCGGATGCTTGCTTAACTGAGCAACCCAGGTGTCCCACGATATTTACTTTATTCTGGTGGTTTGGAATTGAACCTGCAACATCTCTGAGGCGTACCTGTATGTGTATTAAGAGATTTTATTTAAGGAATGGGCTCACATAGTAGGGACTGGCAAGGTTGGAATCTGGACGGCAAGCTAGCCGCCTAGAAAATTAGAAGCGGGTGTTACAGGCTTGAGGCAGAATTTCTTCTTCTCCGGGAAACCTTAGTTTTTGCTCTTTTCACGTTCAACTGATTGGATGAAGCCTGTCCACATTATTGAGAATAATTGCCTTCACTTTAGGCCAAATGATTATAGATATTAGCCGACTTCACATAACACCTAGACTGTGCTTGATTAACTCACTGGGTGCTTTAGCCCAGACGAGCTGACACAGAGAACTGTCACACCCACTCATTCTCTGGGAAGCATGAAAGCCATCTAGCTTTTCATTTACCAAGACAGGTGGATGGATGGAGAATACAAGGGTCCTGTCAAGCTGATTTGGGATGGAAGTATGCACTTCTGGTCTAGGCCTCTTCAGTTTCCAGATTCGATCTTTGTCTCTGTGAAATTTGGGCAGATCTCTTCTTTCACCTGTATAATGCCAGAATCATTATTGCTCTCAGGTGGCAATCCCGGGGGGATCCGAAGAAAGATTTTTTTAAAAACATTTTATTTTTAATTTATTTTGGGAGAGAGGGCAAGCAAGAGAGTGAGCCAGAGAGCACAAGTGCAGGGGACCAGCAGAGAGAGAGACGGTGGGGGAGAATCCTGAGCAGGCTCCATGCTGTCAGCACAGAGCCCGACTCGAGCTCGATTCCGTAAACTGCAAGGTCATGACCTGAGCCGAGATCAAGACTTGAACACTTGACTGAGCCACTGGGTGCCCCAGAAGGATTTTAAATGACTGCTGCAGAAGCCTGAGTGGGGATGCCCCCTCCACAGGGCTTGGCTTCAGGTGCCTTCCAGGACTTGCGGCCAGCTTTCTGGGGACACACGCGGTACCTTCTCTTCTGGGAGAGGCTAAGGTGGTGCTGGCAGCAGTCGTTCCTCTGATCCACACGGGAGACGGTAATCAGAGACACCACAGCGGGTTAACCACAGAGCCCAGGCAGGGATTGCGGCTACAGGGCGTGTGCGCACGTGCACACATGTGTATGTGTTTGTGCATTTGTGCGTGCGTGCGTGTGTGTGAAATATCCTAGGGCGTGGGTGGGGAATGATTGGAGATTCAGAGAGACCTGGGATTTGAATGGCAAGGAGGCCATAGGTGCGGAGCAAGTCTTTCTAACTGGGCTGCGTTCACTGACGTTTTGTAGGCGGCCGAGAGGCGGAGGGATAGAGGTCTGGCTTTCACAGAATTGGGGAAGGTGGGAAACTAGGGAGAAAGGTGCCTTCATGCAAGAGGAAAGCTCTAGATATATCTGCAAAGCTCTCCCCTGCTGTTGGGGTCTTGGCGTTCCCCCCCTCCCCCCCCCGACCGTGGGTCACTCTCCTCTCAGGGGAAACTGAGGCCCAGGGTGGTTCTAGCTTCAGTAGAGGGGTGGGCATGACCACAGCCACCGAGGGTAACCAGGTAGTTGCCTTGGTCTTTGTGCAGGACAGCCTAGGAGGAAGTAGGTTGAAGCAGCAGCTGGAGTGAGGTGGGTTGGTTTCGAGGGGTGCCTTCTGGTGGGGGGGAGCCAGAAAAGGGGTGGCTGGGAACTGAAAGAGCAGCTGGGACCCCTTAATGGAATCTCAAGAATAGAAGAGGTTGTATTGGGCCAGGGCAGGCCCGAACCGGTGGTGTGTGTGTCTGGAGGGGGCAGGGTGATGGGTCGGCGAGCATCCTTCGGCAAGGAGCCTGAGCAGTCCTGGCCTCAGTTGCCTCATGTGTAAGACAAGGACGATGCGATCTAGCTTCCTGGGTTGTCGTGATGAGCTTTGGAAACGATGCACGTTGTGGGGTAGGTGTCCCGTTCCTGGCTGAGGCAGCGAGTGGGGGGCAGCCGATGTACGCAGCTGGTGCCCCTCCTGCACCCCCTGCCCCCCACTGAGTGAGTTAGTGACAGGGCCGGTGGGCTTTCCCAGGACCTTGGCAAAGGTGAAGCTCCTTCCCGCTCAGGGAGGGCTCCCCCTCCTCCCAGCAGCTGCCTCCCCTTCTCTCCCTCTCCGCTCCCCACCGCTCCCCACCCCCTCTGCCCTCACACGTGAGGGTGATAAACACTCTGCCAGCTCCAAATAGGGCCTGACCTCAGCGGCGAGGCATCTCCCCTCGCCCCCCACCCTCCCGGCCCGCATTCCTGGAGAGGATGAGGTTGGCCTGCTCTCCTCTCCCGGCCTCCTTTGTCCCTTGGGCTGCTGCCCACCCCACCGCTTCCTGTGGTCCAGGCTCATGAGAGCCACGGGTGCGAAAGGGCCCAACTGGATCTCAGACAGGATAGCTAATGATCGTAATTACGGTGGTTACCACTTATTAAGCAATTAGGCACCAGGTTCCACGCTAAGCACATTACACGCATCATGCCAATGAACTCTCAAAACAGCCCCGTGAGGAAGTTGCTATTATTATTATTCCAGTTTTAGCACAGACAGCAGGGGGAGGTGGGATGGAGGGGAAAACAGGGGAGAGGTCAAGCAGCTTGCCCAGCCTCACACAGTTAATGAATGGAGCCAGAAGCCCTATGTTGCTGCTAACCCAGACCCCCTAACCCCACCCCCAGCCAGCATTAGGCTTCAGTCAGTGTGTCCAACCCAGGACACAGGACCCAGTCCTGAGAGCAGACGCAAGAATGGGGGGCGAGACTTGCTTAGGAGCCTGGGCCTCCCTGGGGGCATCTCGGCGGCCAGGAAAGATGGGTGGGGATCCCCTGGGTACCGAGAGCTTTGTAGAAGTTATGTGTCCCTTCGTGTTCCTTTGTCTGTTTTCCTAGCCTTGAAAAGCTAGAAACTTGGGGGTACAGATAGCCCTTCCAGGGCCACTGCCTTAACCCCCTTGTCATCATCAGGTGTATTCCTGGCTTTGATGCGCAATGAAAGGACTCTTTTATTATTATTTCCCCTGTGAACCTTACGTTTTGAACAATTACATGCATCTTCCTATTTTTCTTAATCAAATACATCTTGGCTACCAACTAGAACTTCCAGGAGGTGTGGAATAACCTATATTCTCATGCTGAGTTGGTGTAATTTCAGCCCCAAAGCTCAGAAGTGTGATGTTTTGAAATGTTGACCAAGGCTCATAGCCTTCCGTTTCTACCTTCCGGTTCCCCCAGCTGTCTGACCTTCATTCATCTTGCTGCAGTCTTTCCTTTTCTGCCACTCCTGTGTAACAACTGTTCAGACACCCGAATCCATTGTGCAGCCCAGGCCCTAGCGGCCCTCCTTCCTCTCCTCCCCACAGATCATGTCGTTCTTGTCTTCCCCTCCATCTCTTCCTGGGCTGTAGCTCTCTGCTGGGCCCAGGCTCCTGCTCGGCTGGTTCCCTGGCTGCCTTCTTGGTTCAGCTAGCAAGTGTGGGCATCAGAGATGCGTGGGCTCAAACCCTGGCTTTCCCACCCATTGGCCTTGGGACCTTGAGAAAGTCACATCTGTTCTCTGAGTTACCCCATCTCTCTCACAGTTACCCAATCTGTAAAATGGGGAAATGATGGTGTCTTACCTCCAAAGGCTGTGTGGGGATTGGAGACAGTGCGAGTACAGAGCCGGAGGCAGGGGTGAGGCAGGGGAGGCTGCCCTTGTGGCCAGTGTCTCAGGTAGGGCTGCATACCTGCATATTCAGGATGGATCTGCGTCTGGCTTCCCCGGGTGAGTTTGGTGGCTCTCAGTTGCCCTCAGGTGGATTCTCTCTTCCCGTTGTACAATTCCATTCTCACCAGCTTATTCTCTCTCACCTAGTCATTTAAAAAAGGTGGGGGAGGGGCACCTGGGTGAGTCAGTCAGTTCAGCTTCCGACTTTGGCTCAGGTCATGATCTCATGGTTTGTGAGTTCGAGCCCCGCGTCGGGCTCTGTGCTGACATCTTGGAGCCTGGAGCCTGCTTCACATTCTGTGTCTCCCTCTTTCTCTGCCTCTCCCCTGCTCGTGCTCTGTCTCTGTCTCTCAAAAAGAAATAAACATTAAAAAAAAAAAAAGACCTGTGGACGCCTGGGTGGCTCAGTCAGTTAAGCCACCTTGGTTTTGACTCAGGTCATGATCTCCCAGTCGTGAGACTGGGCCCCGTGTCAGGCTCTGCACTGAGCGTGGAGCCTGCTTGGGATTCTCTCTCCTTCTCTCTTTGCCCCTCTCTCCTCGCTCGATCACATGCTCTCTCTCTCTCTCAAAATAGGTAAATAACATTAAAAAAAGAGACTTGATTTTATAATCTTTTACTTGTGTAAGTGATAGAATGTATAGGCTTACTCTACAATTACATATTTTTAATTTCTTTTAATATATGAATGTATTAAAATAAAATTGTTGAGGCATGCTTCTGGCTACATCATCTGAAGAGCACCCTGTAGGGAACATGGATCAGCTGACTCTCCCCTCCCCCACCACGTGTGTGCGCGTGTGCATGTGTTTGTCAATTCTTTATTGTGGGACATTTAAAACATATACAGAAGTAGCAAGAATAGCATAATGAACTCCTTTGTACCCGTGCTCGACAGCCATCAATTTTTGCTGTTTTTGTTTCATCTGCCCCCCTCACTCCCTTATTTTTGCTGGAGTGTTTTTAAAGCAAATCTCAGACATTATATCATTCCACTGTAAATACTTCACTATGTATCATTAACAGATAAGGACTTTTAATTTTAACATTACCATCATACCATTATTACAGTCAACGTAATTAATAGTAATTTCTTAGGAGCAGCTAATACCTAGTATGTGTCCCGTTTTCCCTCATCATTTCAAAAATGTCCTGTGTCAGTTGGTTTGTTTGTATCAGGCAAATCCACTTGGAAACTATGCTCTCGTAGTTTCTATAATAATCATGTATCTACATATATTATTGCCGCTGTCCCTTCACCAATCAGCTGATGATAGTGATCACATTTCTGATGGGTCCTCATTCTGTAGTGTCCTATCCCTGGCCTCTCCCTTCCAGGTTTCACAAGCTCCCAGCCCGGGTGTGTGTGTGTGTTGGTGCGGGGGGCGGGGGTGTCTCTGTCCAGCTACATGTGAAATCCTTCCCTTCTCAGCTTTCCGTCTCTGGCCTTGGCCTGCAGTCTGCTGCCCTGTCCCCAGGAAAGATGAGGCTCTGAAAGGAGGGGCTGTGGAAAGAGAGCAGCACCCCAGAGTGCCTAATCTGCTAAATATTGTGTCCCGAAGATGTCTGTATAAGGCTGCCTGGTTGCTTAGAGCAGAGGTGGGGGGTAGAGTGGGAGTGGGGAGCCGGGCGGGGGTGGCCAGCAGGCAACACCCATTGCAAGTGGGGTCCCACGGCTCTGGAAAAGCGCAGCTGCCTTACCAAGGCGGTGGCTGGGATGGCCACGTCTTCGTGGGAACACACCCCCTTTCAGCTGCACTCCCCACCATGAATGACCCCACCTCCTGGCCCTCTGTGGCCTCTGCCTTCATCGCCCGCCAAGGTCCTGTGCTCTCGGAGCCTGGTCAGCTGGTGTCAGGCTTGGGATGCTGCTCTGATCCTGCCTGACCCCTCTCCTCGGGGCTGGGAAAATCATGCCCCAGAGTCCCGGGGGCCTGTTTTCTTCCATTCTTCCTTTGCTTCTGAGCCTCTCACCTCGCTCTGCTGGGAGGCAGCGCTGCCTCCTGGGGAACTGAGGAGATAGGGACACTTGGGTCCTCTCTTTGCCTTTTTTCTTTTTTTTTTTTTTGTCAGCAGAAGGGAACCCTGGCGCCTTTGGGAAGCCACAGCTGCTCTCTGGCCCTCACTGCTCTCATGTGAGAAATGTCCAGAACAGCTCTTGACCTCATTGACTGAGTAGCCAAGAGGGGCACTTGAGATTTAGGTGTGAGTGTGTGTGTGTGTGTGTGTGTGTGTGCGCGCGCACGCATGCTCGCGTGTGTGCAGAGACTTTAGAACTGCTGCCTGGAACATGGTCAGCCTACAAGGTGAGATAAGACTGAGGCTAGGCTGGCCCCCATTACCAACATGCAACGGAACTTTCTAGCTCCTGGTCTGTCACAACCACATCTCTCATTCTCTCCTTGTTGCCTCTTCCTTTAGGGACCACGGGTTCCTGGGCTTTGTTCCTTCTCTTTCCTGTCCGTTCTCTCCGTGTCCCTTTTTCTGGGGCCTGGGGGCCTCTGTATGTTCATGTCGTCCTCAGAATCCTTCCTTGTTCCCCCAGGCCCAGGCTTCGTCCTGACTCTCCAGCCCTGAAATCCAAAGACCTCTCCCTCTTGACACCATGGAGGGGGAAGCCCCTTTCTCCGTCTTCATGCCTCTATTTCCCAAGCCCTTGGTGACTTGGAGGTTGGAGGGCTCATGTCCTCCTGTACCCTGTTCTGGGGACCTTTCTGCAGATACCCCAGGACATCCCCTCTCATTTGACACTTTTGTGGGGGTATTGCCATTGCGTGTGTGTTACTCAGAGCCCCCCTCCTGAGCCTGTGAAGAACACGAGTTTTTTTCCCTGAGAAGAGTGATCCCTAAGATGTCCCTGATCTCCCTGGTGGCACTGAAATTGTGTAACTTAAGAGTCAGCTAGGAGGGGGATGGTTTGAGGTCCTAGGAAGGAGCTGGAAGACCCGGGTTCAAATTCTGGCTCTCTTGCTTCACCGCAGTGGGGTCTCAGTGGACCCCAGTCCCTTCACCCGCGGGATACAATGATGTTATAGAGTTGTGGTGAGCGCGGGTGTGATGAGGCACTGAACAGCTCCTGGCCGGAGGGGCTCTGCCGGGAGGGTGTGTACTTAGAACCAGAGGCGGGTGGGGCTGGAATGCAGAGAGGTCTCGTCGTTTAGCCTGCGTCTCAACATGGACCCAAACCTCCTCTCCTTCGCCGCATGCATGTCTCTGGGGGGAAACTGAGGCCTACAGAGGGCCTGGGGTCCCTGGAGGGGGGATAGTGGCAGGCCCCCGGCCAAGGTGTCTGTGCCGGCGGCGCCAGCCTCAGGCTCCTCCAGGACGGCGCTTCGGGTGGGTGGAATCCGCAGGGGTGAGACGGTGAGGCTGGAACGTGCCGAGGATGCTTGGGGCCGCTTATCTCGGGCCAGGAATGCGCTGCAGTATTATTAGCCGACGGCCTTCTCGCCTTTGGACTAACCACCCCGGTGGCGCGGCAGACATCTGTCCAGTTCTGCCTGCCCAGACAGTCCGCGGGGGCCTGTGCCAAGCCTCCCATGGCTGGGGCTCGTACGTGTGCCTCTGTGTGTGTGTGTGTGTGTGTGTGTGTGTCGGTGTGTCGGTGTGGATCTTTGGGGGCCTTTAGGCATGGGAATGTGTGTGCAAAGAGCGTGCATGTGTATTCTGTACACTTAGTTTCATGCCCGTGTGTGCAGATGCATGTGTGCGCATGAGTTTAAGTGCATGTGCTTGTGCATAGTGCATGGGTACCCGTGCATACATCCACAGATGTGTGCATATATGAGTGTGTGAGTGCACAGGATTGTGTGTCTGTGTCTGTGTGTCCACTGCCATGGGGGGAAGCGTAAGGAGGGAGGTAAAGGACAGAGGGGAGGCCGATGATTCCACCAGGGCATGATGAGAGGCTGGGAGGCTGGCTGAGGGACGGTGGCCAGACGTAAGGGCAGAGAGGAGGGGCTGCTGGGGCTCTGGGCACTTGGGGTCTGGGCCACTCCCCTTTACTGGAATCCCCAAGACAGCATAAGCCCTGAGGCCAGCCCGCCTGGGTCCAAGTGCTGCCTCCCTCACTCACTAGCCATCGCTTGGGCAAGTGACTTCTCCGCTTCTCCAAGCCTCAGTTTCCTCATCTGTATGGTGGTGGGAATAATAGTATCTGCCCAGTAGAATTAATGAGAGAGAGAGAGAAAAATACAGTGCCTGCAACATACTGAGAGCTTGATAAATGAGAACATGTCACCATCATCATGATTATGGACTCTTGTCTGCGCCACATCTGGCCTTGGCAGTCCCTCTGTGGATGGGACCCCTAGTTCATTCTTGCATGACAGTAAGATGGGGTCCTGGAGAGGGCGCAGATCGGCCCTGGGTCATCCAGACCCAGACTGGGGCTCTTGGGGACTCTTCCCACCCGCTGTACCACCTGGCTCCTGTTTCTGGGGTGCCAGGCTGGAGAGGGTCCAGCAGCCTTTCTCAACTGGGCCAGCTGCTGCAGACAACCCAGAACCCATCTGTTCACCATTCAGTTTCTTACAGGATCGAAGTTTCCACTCTCTGTCCTAACTGCTCTCCTTGAGTCTCCTGCTTTCCAGCCCCCCTGATCCTGCTGCAAGTCCTGACTGTCAGAAGGAGACAAGTTGGCCCCCAGGAAGGCAGGCTCCAGGGTCCTCACCCCCTTGCCCAGTCCTGCCCAAGAGAGCTGGCATCTGGCTATGGACTTTTGTCCTCGCACCTGCTTGGGATGCCGCAGCTCTGCCTCCCGCTCCTGACTGTGGCCAGATGGGCTGGGCTTCCTAAGGAGTGCTGGGCCCATGTAGAGCTGAGCCCCCACCTGCCCTTCCTCAGCCCCGGCCAGCACATCCCACATCCTCTGCCTTGGCCCTGCCGGGCTTCTCTGGACCTCCCAGGTTCCAGGACTGCTGCCCACCCCTGGGAAGCAGGCCCAGAGTGTCGCCAGGACTGTGGAGGTGGGAGCGGGCACTTTGGCGCCTGGGCATGGTGGGCGGGGTAGGCAGAGGCAGGTGGGGTCTGCTGGGACCCTCAGCCTGGACAGGTGGTCGTGGCCCTGGACACCAGCCAGAAGAAACTTGTTCCTCATAACTGTCACCAACTACCTGGAAGGAAAAGAAAAAACCACCACCACCAACAACAGCAAAAACAGGCATCAAACTTTTTTTTTTTTTTTTTGAACCTGCTGTTAATGGCCGATTGGCTGTACATTATTAAACAGGCAGCTGGAGACCTGCCAGGGTAGGGTGCTTGAGCCAAGACTTCCAGCTTGAACACAATGTTCCTCAGAAAACAGTCACCAGCAAGGTCCCTGGGGAGGAGCAGCCAGAGGGAGGGGCTCCAGCGGCTGCCCCTTGCCCTGCTCAGCCTTCCGGCCCCAGCCCCTGCTCTGGACTCCTGTGGGGAGCAGGACTGGGCTGCACCTGGAGCCCAAGCATCCTTCATCTGGCCCTGTGGGTCCCTCACCACCCTCTTTCCTTCCTTGTGGTTCAGTGGACCTGGTCCTGCTTCCGTCCCCGCACAGCTAAGCCCAGCACCGGCCCTCCGCGCGACTTGGGTGATGCAGGTTGGGAGCTGGGCACATGGCTCTAGGGTCAGCTGCACTGAGTTCCTCCCTGTGGTGACATCGGGACTCCCTACTTGTCCTTTCTGGGCTTCAGTTTCCATAAAACGACGCTGAGAGGATTGGGTTAGTCAACTGTAAATTCTTGTCAACATTTGTGAGCCCCAAATCGGGTGGCCCTGGGGAGAGCCGGGGGGATCGTTTCCCGGAGAGTGTAGCCCTTCTTGCCCCACCCCTGACCCCAGTGACACCAGGAGCCATGTCTCAAGCAAGCCCTGACAGGAGGGGCTGACCACTGGCCCCGTTCACATCTTTTTTTTTTTTTTTATGTTTTATTTATCTCTAGGAGAGAGACAGTGTGAGCAGGAGGGGTCCAGAGAGGGGGAGTCACAGACCGAAGGGGCTCAGGCTCTAGAGCTGGCAGTCAGCACAGAGCCCGACGCGGGGCTCGAACCCATGAACCGCGAGATCATGACCTAAGCGAAAGTCGGACACTTAACCGACTAAGCCACCCAGGCGCCCCCCGTTCACATCTTTTTGGACAATCCCTCTGGCCATCTTGGAGCCAGCCAGGGGAAAGGTCACATGTCTGCGGGTGACAGCAAGTGGGAGAATAAGACCAGGCTCTGGTGTTTAGGTGACTTCCATCTTGGTGAAGCCAATGTGGCACAAGGGAACACGGATCAAAAGTACAGAATGGAGTCGAGGTCACCAGCAGGGTGGGCCTACCACCTTCTGCATGGTCAGGCTGCTGCTGGCCTGTGTGTGGGGGTCATCGACTTGGGCACTGAGTCCTAAGGAGCCCTCCCTGGGCCTCCTGGACATAGTATGACACGGTGGTTCGGAGCACAGCTGGAGCTCAGGCCTGATGCCCTGCTCCTCGCTATTGTCTTCCTGACTTCGCCTCTGGTGTCTGAGCTCCCTCCACTGTTCGAAGTGGGGTTAGAAGGACATCTACTCCCAGGCCAGTGGTGAGGAGGGGGTGAGCTAATAAGGCATGTGCAGGGTTTATAACGGGGCCTGGCACATGTTAAGTGCACATTAGCCATTAGGAGCTAAGCGACCCCTCCCTCTGGCTTTCCGGTCTTTCCCCTTGCACCACTCAGCACCGTTCCTGTCAGTCATGTGTCTGTGCTTCTGTTTGTTCGGCGTCTTGTCCTGTAGACCAAGTGCTCCTGAGGGCCGGTGCTCCATCTGGCTTTTGTGTGACCTACCCGTGGTGCCGGCCCGACCCACTGCGGGCACTCATAAGCATACATGGAATGGATGGGTGAATGTCTGAATGAAAGAAGGCCAACTGGGATGGGTTCAGAAGCAGGGAAACTACTGAGTATCTGGAAGGTGGAAAGATCCAGAAGCTGTGGGAGAACTGGGAATGCCTGGCCTGTGAGGCGAGTATTTGGAGAGTGTGTGTGTGTGTGTGAGAGAGAGAGTGAGAGAGAGAGAGAGAAGGGAGAGAAATTCTTGAAAGCTCTAAAGGGACTTGTTTTCTGTAGCAGAACCAGGAGCCGCAGGAAGCAGGTTGCCGCTCTGTGGAGCCTTCTAGCCTCAGCGGGGTGTGGGAATGAGCTCTGAGGGCCTGGTGTGCAAAAGCAGAGGCTGGTGAGTGTGTCTGTGTCAGACACAGGAGTGCCCTGCACCGCGTGGGCAAGACCCTGAGGTCCCTACCGTGCTGCTGCTGCTTCAGTTAGGAGAGTGGTAGCAGTCATAGCTGACATCTCAGAGCGTCAGTTTCCTTATCTACAAAATGGGGTTAATAATGGTCAATACCCATAGGGTTGTTGGGAAGATTAAAGTTACTATCCAGAAGCTCTAGGAATGGTGCCTGGCATATGGAAAGCACTCAGTGGGTATGAGTGTTTATGAGATAAACACACACTAAGACATACCCGAGAAGGAGAGATGAACTGTGACTCTGGGTGGGGGTGGTGAAGGCTCCTTTGAAGGAGGAGGATGTGGGGGATGTTCTGTGTCAGACTCTGCAATCATTTGTCAGAGTGGTTAATAACTTGCCCGAGGTCACACAGCCGGGGAGTGGGGGTGGCCAGGCTTCAGAGATGGTCCATGCAACTCCGAAGCCTAGACTCTTTTCCTCTCCACCCCTGGACCTTAGTAGGATCGGGCGAGCTTTCCCTGGCTCTCACACTCCAGAAGTGACAGCCCTCGTTTCAAGGAGGAGCAAAGAGATTATTATTACCTATAGGGGTGGGACCAAAGTCCTCTGGAGGGAGTCTCCAGCTCTGCTCAGTCCCGAAAGTGCTATATAATTGAGAAAATATGGGGAGGAGAGGGGAGGAGGAGGAGGGGGAGGGCTGAAATTTTCAACAGCTCATTGCCACGGAGCACAGAGTAAGAAGTAGTCTGAAGAAGAACAGTGGAGGCATGAGGTTCAATGTTAAAGAGAAGGAATGGTGGGATGAGGGTCGGTTAGGAGGTAAGAGAAAGGAAGAGGCAGAGAAGTTGAGGAGGTGGGAAGGCCATGCATGTGATGAGGCACAGGAGGGGAGGAATCCAGCCTTGGCAGGACCTGGGCAAGACTTTGGGCAACGGTGCCCCTCTGGGGCTAGTCCCCACAGAGCAGTGGCAAGGGGTGAGTTCTGTGTGTGGGGGCGTGGTGGGAGGCCAGTTGGCCAGCCTGGGGCAGCATGTGTGAGCCAAACGTTCAGCCACAAGCCTGGCTCCTCGCCCCTCCAGCTCAGCAACCGGCTTGGCTCAAGGTCAGCTCTCAGGCTGGGGCCAGCATGCTCCCTACTGCTCGGCGCCCACAGGCCTGGCCTTGTCAGGGTGCTGTTTCGTCCTCAGCAGCTGCTCAGCCCCTGATTGATGCTGCCTTTCGGACATTCAGAGATGAATGGGAAATGGTCCCAGGCTTCAAGGAATTCACAGATGGAGAGGCAGGGAGACAAAGGGGGTGTATGGGGCCAGTACAGTTTGCCCTGGCTCAAGTTCCCAGGACAGTTTTTCAAATACTTGACGATGTGTGTTGTGTCCTTTCTTTATCATCTGAAACAAATACTGGGCCCAATTTCTTTAAACTTTCTTGTGCTTAAAAATTTTTTTAAATTAAAATTTATTTTTTGGAGACAGAGAGAGAGAGAGAGAGAGAGAGAGTGAGGGGAGGGAGGGGCAGAGAGAGAGAGAGGGAGACACAGAATCCAAAGCAGCCTCCAAGCTCCAGACTCGGAGCTATCAGCACAGAGCCCGACGCGGGGCTCGAACTCACGGATGGTGAGATCATGACCTGAGCCGAAGTCAGATGTTCAAACTACTGAGCCACCCAGGCATCCCTCTTGTGCTTTTTATTCAGCAAATACTTATGGAGTGTCTTCAGCTGTTGTCCTTTGGATGCTGTTTGGTTTATAGAATATAGGAGAGAACTCAACACTTCTGATGATGTCTGAGAGGCATGGAGTAGAGTAGAACTCTTATCTCCTTTGGTCTAGATTCCATACCTCTATTAGTACAACCCAAAGAGCATGTGCTTTTTGGTGGCGGCCATATTCTACTGACAGCAGAATTCTGAATTTTCTGTGTTCTGTTTCCACTAAATCTTAGACTTTTCCTTGTGTGAACTATGATTAATTCAATGTTTTTATTTTATGTCTTTTTAACCTTAGTTTAGTTGACCTCAAGAGAAATGCTCCCTTACTGATTCTGGTCTGTTTATAGTGTCAGTTTTGTATTTTGGTTCAGTTCAATGTCATTCTTTTGCCTTTTTACCTTTGTGTGCTTGGTAAGCCTCTGTTCTAAGTCTTCATCCAAGTTACTGATAAGTATGTTGGACAAGCCAGGGCAGAGGACAGAGCCCTTTGGCAAGTCAGGAAGTTGACATTGATCTATTAATCAACACCCCTTGGCTTGCTGGCTAGGAATCCACTCAGCTTTCTATCTCGTCTCCAGCCATTTCATCACGGCTCCTGCCAACACCTTCCTGAAATCCAGATAACCTGGGTGTGGGGGATTCCCCACTGTCCAGTCTAAGGGCCTTGTAATAATGGGGTTAGGGTGGTGGGTGTGCTGTGTGAGGGAAGACTGTGGGTTCTCTGGAAGGATCCAGGCTGAAGCTGGTGACTATCGCCGAGCTGGTTTAGGTTCGAGAGGAATTCTGTCCCAGAGGAGATTAAACCCAGAGTCCCTAAAGCTTTAAAATTGGCTTTCTCAGGAGGACAGGGATTTGCGTGCAGTGAGCTGGCACCAGCAGTGACTTTCTGCCCAGGACCAATGTCTGCCTGGAAACTCTCTCCAGCAATCTTCCGAGGGACCCTTAGACATTGTCAGATGAGGGATGGAAGCCAAGAGGGACCAAGAGCGTCCTCTGGTCACCAGGGCATTGGTGGCTGAGCGGGGCTGGACCCCAAGGCCCTGACTTCCAGTCTGAGGTTCTTGGAGGCTGGGCCCAAGTGCCTTTCCTGGAGGGAAACTGAGGCAGGCTCAAGAGGAAGGGGCTGCCAGCATGTGTTCTGGAGACAAGCTGTTGGCAGGCCATTTTTCTCAGGCTTCTCCTGTTCTTTTGATCCTCTGCCCTCAGACCACAGGCACAAACCAGAGAGGCGGAAGCCAGAATGTGGAAGGCCCGGAGCTTTTCCCTCCCTGGGGCGGTGTGTGGCAAAGGGCCTGAGGCTCTGTACTCTGTACAGTACTCAGAGAGATGCTGGGAATGCATGCAAATGAGATGCAAATAGGGCACAGTGGTGAGGAGGGGGTGTCCCTGCTGCTGCCTCAGTCTGGCCTGAGTGTCAAGGATGACAAATAGAAAAGGAAGAGACCTGTGACCTGGGCTGTGGAGCCCAGCATCAGGAAGGAAGGGAGAGGGGCTCTGTGGGCCAGCAGGGTGGGGTGTGGCTCTTGGAGCTAGCTCTGGGGCAAGGGACAGCTGAGGGGGGCACCAGAGGGTGGCCCTGACATGAAAGCATCCTAGGAGAAAGCCCACACTCATCTGTAGCTGCGGTTGGGGGTTGGGGGTCAGAAGGGAGAGGGTGCAGCCCAATGTACAGACATTGACCAAATGCCTTCGGTGGCCCCCAGGGCCTGGCTTCCAGCCAGCTGTATTGTGGGCCCAGCAGGATTTGGAGACCCAGGGATTCTCCCCTGGAGACCTAGGCATGTGGCCCTCCCTGCCCTTTCTGTGGTGGACAGGGAGGGAGAGAGCTGAGGCCAAGGGCCCTAGAGGGGGCAGCTCCAGTCCCTCCCCCCTCATGCTAGGAAGGCCAGGAATCCAGTCCCTGCCTGCTGGAATTTGGTGGTCTACTCTTAGCCCAGCTCAGAGGAGCTTGCCCTTAGTGCCAGAAGGACCTGGGGACTGGCCATGCAAAAGTGGGGGTTACGTGACACGATGACCTCCAGAGGGAGCACTGGGACCCAGAATTCCTAGTCGTGTGAGGTAGTGAAACAGCCTTGATTTGCAAGACCTGGATTCAAATTCTGTTTCATCAGCTGCCCTGTGGTTTTGGGTTAACTGCTCTGAGCCCATCTCTTAAGACTGGGCTAAGAGTGATCGCCTTATAGCCATCTCGCAGATTTTAATGGGGGCCTGCATGGAAAACACACGGGGAAGTTTTGGTGCAGGCTAGGTGGTCAAATATTGCTGCAGATGGAATGAAGGATGAAATGGGGCAGCCCTGCACTGGCCCGTGGGGCCAGGAGGCCAGCAGGGGTCTGCATTCAACCTTAGGGGGCAATATTTCCCTTGACTTTATCTTTGCCCTTTCTTCTCTGTCTCTGTGTCCCTTTGTCCTCCTTTCTGTCACATCTCCTCCTGTTCCATTGAAAGTGCCTAACTCAGCACCTGGCCCCGACTTGCACCATTCAGTTCCCTGCTCTTCTCAATGGCCACTCTGTGGCTCAGTGGCCCTGTCCCAGGGCCCCCAGCTTTGTCTCCTTCCTCCTTCTGGGTCTGACCCCCTCTTTGTTCTGCTTTCTCTCCTCCTGATTTTCTTGCTCTCTGTGTCTTCTGCTTCTATCTTCCATCAACAAGCATCCATTGAATCCTTGCTAGATGCCAGGCGGAGCCGTGCTACTTTCTGGGTTCTGTGTCTCCCCCTGCCTCCTTGCTGCTGGCCTCGCTTCCCTCCCGCCCCTGCAGCCTCCTGCCCTCCCTTCCCCCCAGCTCCACAGCCTCCAACACTGGTATTATTCAGTTTTATGAGAAACCCCCAGGCCTACCCCTGAATGGACCAACCACAACTGGAACCAGATGTGGAGTCCAGCACGGTGGGGATGGGAGGGAGGGGGGAGGGAGGGAGGGGGGGAAGGGGCATGGGCTGGCTTAGGGGATGGGGGATGGGAGATGGAAAACCCTGGGAATCCCTTGTCTGCTCTGGCTCCGGAGGAGGGCTGCATGGAGGGGAGGGAATAAGGACTAAGCAGTCTTCTGTAGAAAGCAGCTCTGTGTGTGTGTGTGTGTGTGTGTGTGGCTGTGCACGTGAATGAGTGAGAGGCTGAGACTGATACGGGGAAAGCCTAGGGAGGGAGTTGGGCTGGATGACCAGCTATGGGACGGCTCTTGGAAGTGGAGGGGAAGGCTACTCATTTTCTCTGGAATCCCCTAGCTCCTTGCAGCCTCCTCCCTCCCCCCATCCCATCTATCCTCTACTTTTTGTCTGTGGGATTTCTAGACACCTACTGAATTCATGCTTCCTTGCCCCAGGAGGGCTGGGGAAGGGAGGTGGCATTGGGGGGTGGAGGATGGAGCGTGTCACCTCCAGGGGCTCCTGGCTAGCAGCTGAAGCAGGCATCTCTCAGAGCCCCCTGATCTGCTGCACACGTGAAGGGAGTGGGATGCGTGCGGGACATCGTGTAAATGATCCTCATGTCTTACCAAGGTCAGTGTTTCTCATGGTCAGCTTTGTAGATGGCTTTGAAGATAAAGGTCTGCCAACAGTTATCTTGGGACAGCTTTGTGCAGAACCAGGCATTAAAAAGTGTTCTTTTCTTCAGTCTGTAACCAATCATCCATGTATCCATCACTCCGCCATTTATATATTATTCACTCTGCTTTCATTGAGATCCTATGCAGCCACCTTGTGCTGAGCACTGAGCATACCAGGAAAGCAGAAGGAAATGGTGAATGAATCTTTGCTCAACTCACTGGGACATAGAGAAATGCACCCACCCAATGAGTGTCCTGGCCTTAATGTATGAGCAGGAGCCTTGGGTGTTCAGAGGAGAAGCCAGCACCTACCAAATGGGACGGTTGCAGAAGGACCCAGGGAGGATGTGGCTTTTGAATTGAGACCTGGTCACGGAGGAGGAAAAGGGGCAATGGCGCCTTGAAAAGGCTCAGAGGTGGGGCTGTGTCACAGAGGGCCCTTCTGCGGTGCTGGGACTGGATCTGGTAGGCAGTGGGGAGCCTGGGGTAGTTGGGTGTCAATCAGGGTGATGGTGGGCTGTGGGTTGGAAGGGGGGGATGGGGAGGATGGCATGTCTGCCGTTCCATGACCCAAGACAGGGAGGGGGTTTCCACTTTTATGACAGACTCCTCGTCCACCTTTAGAGGAGTCCAGATCACTGACATGGAATCTCTCACTTTCCTCTGTGACCGTGACCGGGGCTGAGTTGCCCTTTGTCTGCAGGGATGTGGGGATGAGCAGGACAAGGCTATTAGGATTCACCTTTGCCCCAGAGTTGGGGCCAGGGAGGGCTGGGCTGTTGCCCTACACAGTCCGCAGTCTCAGAGGCACATTCAGTGGGGCCATGTCTCTCCTTCCTCTGTCTCTGGCAGCACCCACATGCTCACAGACCGAGGCCGCCAGTAAGGCTGGTAGGTTCTGAGATACTGGAGTTTGGGACTCTGGGAACCCAGACTCTCCACCTGGGAAGGGGTGAGTCATCTTGTTCTGGACGCAGGGCGTGGGCACAACGATGCTTCTGTCTCCACCCTGTTCACATTAGGGTCCTGGGAAGGTGCCCTCTTCCCCCCCATCCTCAAGGGCTTCCCTGTCACCAGAGCAGGGGGAGCAGCCCTCCAAAGTACTGATCATTGCCCTGTGACCCTGGCCCTAGATGGCCCTCAAATCTTTCCCGAGACTGTTTGTCCCTCCTCTGGGCCTTCCCTGTCACTTTCCTGGGGGAGGGTTTGGATGAATTAATAAAATTAGTGAGTGTTAGAACTGGAAGACATCTTAAAGATCTTTGGATCCAAACTCATCATACCACAGGGGAAGCTGAGGCTCAGAAATGCAGGTCACAGGCCCAGGTGGGGGAGAGAAGGGCCTTTCAGTCTCTGGTGAGCTGAGTGGTGGGGAGCTTGGCTCTGGAGTGAGCCTATCCAAGTCCGAGTTTCTGCTCAACAGCATCTTGTGTGGTCTTGGACAAGTCACCGAACCACTCCAGGATCATTTTCTTCAGCTAGAATAACAAGGAAGATTTAAAGAGTAAGTGAGAGAGAATATTCTTCTAAGTGCCCCTCATGCAACAGGTTTGTCGCAAAGAAATGACTTTCCCCTTCCCCTCAAAATAATCCTGTCCACTTCTTACCTTCAAACTTTTCAAATCACATCCCCCCTGATATATATATATTTTTTAATGTTTTATTTATTTCCAGGAGAGAGAGAGAGCGTGAGCAGGGGAGGGTCAGAGAGAGAGGGAGTCACAGACTGAAACAGGCTCCAGGCTCTGAGCTGGCAGTCAGCACAGAGCCCGACGCGGGGCTCGAACCCACGAACCGCAAGATCATGACCTGAGCGAAAGTCGGACGCTTAACCGACTAAGCCACCCAGGCGCCCCTCCCCCCTGATATTTTTCAGTATAAAAACAATTTTGTCCACATAAGAAAGTTGAAAGGACTAAATGGTAAATCCCATAGATTCTATGATGAATCCTTTGTTACGTTTGCTCTTGCATTTCTGTTTATCTCTCTCTCCGTTAGTCCCTGTTATTGTTTGATGCCTTTCGAAGAGAGCTGAAGCATGCACTTCATTAACTAGAGTTCTCTTCCCTTCAGTTTTGAATATAAAGCCACAAATGCCTTAATGTCTCAGCGGAGACAAAAAAAAGCAGAGATGAAGAAAAAAATGGGCTCAGAAGTGAGATTCTGGGCCTCCTGTCACAAAATGAGTTGGGATTGGCATAGAGCTTCCTTTCCAAAAAATTGGGAGTGGCCGTTATTCTGACTATTATCATTGTTATTACCATCTGACCAAACATCCTTCTTGGCCATTTCTCTGCGGCTGTGTTTCTTCCCTGAGGTCCTGAACCTCTTGGCCACCTGTCCCCTCGCCCCACTTCTGCCCCCAGCCCTCTGATGCCTCCCCGCGGGTCCTTGGGAGGCTGCCTGGTTGGCGGCTGAAGGAGGGGGAGGCCCTGAAGGAGGAGGAGGCCTGCATCTCGGGGCCCCAGGCGCGCTTGAGGGGCTGGGAGCCGGGAGCCTGGAGCCCGGAGCTGGCTGGGTGCTGCAGGGGTTAAAGGAGGCGGTGGCGGCGGGGCGGGCTGCTGGCCGGCTCGGGGAAGGAGGCGGTGCGCTACTGGCCCCCCCGCTGGGGGGAGGGAGCCGGGCGAGCAGCGCCCTGGCTCAGTTGCTCCCAGCAGTGGCCCTGGGACCAGCTCCGCTCCTGCGCCCGCTCCCGCCCGGACACAAGGCTTACTCACGCCAGCCTCCTAGCCTCTTGCCAGCCACAGCTGCTGCCCCGTCATTGCCCACTGCCTCTGTCCCAGACAGAGGGGCGCCCAGACACCCACCCACCCCGAGGCTCTTCTGTCAGAAAGGTGAGTGTGGGGTGTGTGTGCGTGTGCGTGTGCGTGTGTGTGTGTGTGTGTGTGTGTGTGTACTGGCCAGGCCTACCCATGCTGTCAGGACCACCCATCACATAGATTAGGGGAGGGGGAGGTCAGCTCACCGGGTCACCTGTCCCGGGGCTTGGCTAGCCCCCAACCCCCAGACCAGCCTGTCAGTCCCCTGCCCTCACCGACTGCTTCCGGCAGGGTGTCTGGGTGCGGTTGTCCCCCACGCTGGGAGAGACCAGTCAGAAGGAGTTTTGTTTGCTGGGGAAGTTGCTGGTGTCCGTGGCTGCTTGAGACTGAGGCCAGCAGAGCAAGAGGGGGAGGTCGGGAGTGTTAGTCTCCCCTCCTCTCCCTGCTGCCCATCCCAGGGCTGCCTCTGGAGGGGACCACGAGATGGGCGTGGACATTTTTTCTTTTCATTTCTCTCCCCACCACCCACTGGAGCTGCTGCCGGGCCCTGTTCTCCTCGGGGCTCCCCTTGCTCCCGAATCTCATCTCCCAGAGGGCTGGCCAGGGCTGCGGTCAAGGCTGCGAGGGAGGGTCTAGTGGGCCTGGAAGGGTTTCCCTGCTGTGCTCCCCTCCCCTGGGCTTGGGTCCCTGGGCACCCCGGGCACAGCCTGGCATGAGTGCCCCCTGTGCCCTCCCCCAACCAGCAGCTCTCATTCCCTCCTCACCCCTCTGGGCAGAAATGGCTAATCCAGGTGGTTAATGAACAGACACACGCAGCTGCTTCCCACCCCCCTCTCCTTCCTCTCTTCCCACCCCTGTCTCCTCCTCTGACCCTCTGATGCCCTGCCTGCCACCGTATCCCAAGTGGGGGAGTCCATGCAGAGCTAAACCTCAGTGTCTGCCCCCACCCCCCAATTCAGGACCAGGGCCAGGACTGCTTGCCCAGATGTTTCTCGGCTGGCCACTGTCTTAGAAGAGGAAACTGGAAGGGGGTGACTGAGGGGTGGCCAGGAGAAGCCTGGTGCACCCCCAAGCCGGGCTCCCTGAAGGGGTGGGATGGGGTTAGGGGACAGGATGGGTGCCAGGTAGGGGAGAGCAGGACAAGCAGTTGTGGGGCGAGGTTTCCAAGTTCTGGAAACCAGGGTTCCAGAATCTTTGGGGACAGGGATTTCTCTTCTGGAAGCTGTAGAACTTTGTACGTGAGGCAGAATCAAAGCAGGGGGGATCAGGAGGGCGTGGGGGAGCACTCTCTTTCCTTGAGTCTCTGCTGGGCCCCTTCCTGAAGCTGTCTGGGTGGGGTGGGGACCATTGTGGCTCAGACTTGGCCTTAAGTCGCTTCTAGCCCTGCCAGCTGGCGGCTCCTCCTGTCTCCCCCACCCTTGCTCTCCCCCAGGACCTCAGAGCTGGTTATAGCCGAGCCCCCTTCTGCCCTGACCCCTCTGGCCCAGGGCCGGCAGGGACCTGGGTCTGCATGGGGTGCTGGGTGGGAGAGCTCTCAATAGGACCAGTGCTGGGGTCCCCATTTGCGGAAGGTCTCAGCCAGTCTACTGGGACCCCTGAGGTCTGGGAGCCAGGACTTTGCTTCAGAGCTGAGAATTAGCGGGTGGTGGAGGATGCGCCGTGGGAACCTCTGCTTCCAGACCCTTGCCTCTCCTTCCCGATCCCTCTCTCAGTACTTCTCATTCTTCACTTCCCACAGAGCCCCAGCTCAGAATCTCCCGTGGGGGCTGCAGCCCCCAGAATCGCAAACACCCCAGGGGCTGGTGGCTGGGTGTGGGGGGGGTTACTGGGTGGGGTGCAGGTGAGTTCAGAGCCAACCTTACCATTGGATGACCATCTTCTCCCTTCTGATGGACTATAGTGGAAGGCCTGGAGTTTGAGAATTCTCAGTGCCCTGTTAGTACTGAGGTAGGAATAGGAAGCAGAAAGGGAGAATGGATTTTTACTTGGTGAAGGAAGCTTGGTTCAGGCCTGTTGGAGGGTTTCTTAACAAGCCTGACTGGTCAGCAGGAGAATGGGCTGCCTTGTGAGGTAGTGAGCCTCCCGTCTCGGAGAGTGTTCGGACAGTGGCTTGAAAACAGCGTGGAAGGATTCCTGAGCCGGGATGCGGTTAGGAGAGATGATGACCCTGAGGGTCTCTTGGGAGGCTGAGGTCCTGGGATTCTTGGAGTCCGGAATTCTCGGACACCCGGAATGGGGGAGCAGGAAGGCGGTGGCCTGCGGCCTGGGGCGTGGGCACTGCCTCCTCCTCCCTGCCAGTGTTTGGGGAACAGAGAGCCCCGTGCTCTCCCCTCACACCCATCGCTCACTCTCCTGCCAGGTCTGCCCCAGCTGCTTCCTGCAAAGATTCTGAGTTTCTTCCGATTCTTCCTGTCTTATTCTGAGTCTTGCCCCGCTGGTTAACCCCACAAGGGCCAGCACAGACCTGGGCGACATGTGGAATGGAAGGGATGCCATAGACCCACCCCCGCCCCCCGCAGTTAGAGCCCATGCTCCCAGCTAAGGGGGCTAACTGGGGGGCCAGTGTGTGAGGATTAGGGAGAGGGATGTGCTTTGAGGTCTGGCAGCTCCAGCCCCTGCCCAGTTTGTAACTTGTTACCCCTGCCCACGAGAAGGGGCCTCCCCAGCTTGCCTGGAGCTAATAGGCAGAGGAGCAGTGTCAAGATCTGAGATGTAGAAAATCCCCATGTTGGCTCTTACTTGAGCCTTGGTTTCCACATTTGTGAAATAACACAGGGTTGTCGGGGGCAGCTTGAAGTGGTTTGTGTAAGTCGCAGGGGGATTTCAAGGGATATCTCTCTCCACGCTGCCGCTCCAGGCCTCCTTCTCTGTGGTGGGGGTGCCAGGCTGCCAGGGGAGAGGCAGGGTGGGGCTGCAGATCCAGGTTTGGGAACCCCAAACCCTATCAGGCTGGGGCTTTTCATGATGGGAAGGTCAAGGTGGGCTTCTGGGAGAGGCTCAGGACCCACATGGGCTCCGTCCTTCCTGTCCCAGCATTCCTCTTCACACAACCCCTGTGACTCCTTTTCTCCTTAGTGGAGAGAGTGAAGGAGTAGGGTCTGAGGTCAGCCTGGCCACCCCTTGGCCCCAAGTCCATCCTGGCTTCGCCTGAGGATGAAGTCCTTTTCAAGTATCTAACTGTAGTTCCTTGTCTTGAGCCGGGACTAGATGAGGCTGCATAATTAGGACACCCTTGGCTCTGGTCTGACAGAGACCCAATAGAAGGGCAGGAAGGTGAGATGCTGAGGGCGCGCCCTTGAGCCTAAAGAAGTCAAGGTTAGAGCTGCCCTGATTGACAAAGGCCTTCAGCTGCAGGCCATTCTGGCTTATTGGCTTATTTCTGAGGCCATGGGTCTTACCCCAGAAAGGGAAACAGAGGTCCAGCCGAGGAATGTATGTTGGAGGGGAGCAGAGGAAAGCCCTCCCAGTTACTGGCCTCTGAAAAAAGCAAGTGGGTGTGGTACTGGGGGAGAGAGAGAGGTTTACGGAGATTGGAGGGACTCTTGTCCCCAGTGCTGTGTCCCCATGGCCCTGGCTCTTAGCCATTAGGCACACAGAGACGTGGGCACCAGTGAGCCGGAACGAGAGTAGTGGGGTGGCAGGGCTGCCAGCCTTGTGGGCCATGCCCACCTCCCTGGGTGCCCTACTCCATTATGCAAGGTCACACCTGGCCCTCCTCTCTTTCCTTTTCTCAAATTGCCTGAAGCGCTTTCCCAAGAGGGGAGGTGGCAGGAGGCACAGCTGGGTCCCTTGCCTGCCTCTACCTGGGTTCATGACCTTGGCCATCTTCCTATTTGTCCACACCTTGGTTTCCCTCTGGGAGATGGTTGGTCTCCATGGAGTTGGAGCTTTGTGGGGTGGAATGGTCATGCGGCCCCAGCCAATCCCTGGCACTGCTTCTTCCAGGGCTAGTCTGGGCTCTGTAATCCCTGCCTTTTTAGGGCTGGAGGTTTGTAGCTGAGGCCTGGGTGTTTCGGGAGGCAGGAGGGACTAGCCGAGGGGGGAGGGTGTGGTCCTGTGGAGCCGATGAGCAATGAGGGGTGACAGTGGTGTCTGAGTGGAGTCCTGTCCTGCCACCATGGTGAGAGGGAGTCCCAGTTAGAGGTCCAGCTTCCCCAGAAGGCTTCCTAAGCCTTCTCCAGCAGAGAATACGGGACCTCTCAGTTTTCCCTGTCCTTCAAACTTCCCGTGTGCTCATCTGTCTTCTAGCTGGATCATAAGCTCCCTGAGGCCAGGCCCGTGCCTTTTGCTCCCTGGTGATCCTTGCTGTGCCCGAGGGGCAGAGGAGTGATGGTTATAGACAGTGGGGCCTGGGGAGGACTTGCTAGGCCCAGAAACAGGGCTGAGTTTGCTCAGAGGTCTAGAGTGAGGCAGGAAAGGTGACTCTGAAGGCCAGACTGCTGGGGCTCAACGGAAGACAACCGATTTATTGCCTGTGTGGCTTTGGCAAGTGACTGAACCTCTCTTAGCTTCAGTTTCCTCGTCTGCAATGTGGGATCATAATTGTACCTGTTTCATGGTGTGGTTGTGAGTATCAAATGGGGTTAGTTTATTGGAAACACTTTGAGCAGTGCCGAGCACATAGTAAGTGATCAGTAAATGTTAGTACTTGTTATTACTGGTCATGGTGGTGGTACTGGTGTTTCTTCAGGGGCTCAGTTGACTCTTTTCTCTCTCTTGTGGGTGCCCCATCCCTAAGATGGGGAGCCTTATGGGACCAGAGGGTGGAGGAGATGGTGGCATCATTTTCCCTCAAGGGATTCTAGCATCTGAGCCCAGAGAAGAGATTCCCTGTGACTCTCTTTCTCTCTCTCTCTCTCTGGGAGTGTGGGAAGTCGGGGAGCTAAGGGGACCTCCCGGGGCCCTGTCTGCCCGGGGAACCAATGCAGAGCTGTGTTTATGGAGGACTCTGAGAGAGTTGCCATCACTGTAAACAAGATGCATTATTATAAACCAGGCCAAGCTCCCCTCCTTGGATCCTGTCCCGTCACTTGATGAGAGTCACTAAATCAGAGACTCCCAGGCCTGGCAAGAATGTGTCTGGCCTGGCCTCCAGGCAGGCTACTCTTGACCATGGGCTATACCCATGGGGCCGGGGTCTACATTGTAAAGTGGGATCCCCAAATAACTGCTGCAAGTTGCTGTGTCTTCTTTCAGAAGTCTAACCTCCATCTCTCTTGCTGCAACTTTAGTTCAGTCCCTTGTTGGTGGGAGGTGGGGGAGAACCATGCCCTTTGGGGCCCTTCCTGTGTGGCACATAGCTGGGAGCTTTGAACCTGTGGTAGAGGCGGGTCCTGGCTACACTCCCTCTTCCTCCCAGGGCTCTCGCTTCTCTGGGGTCCTCCACCTTCTGGTGCCTCTGACGTTCCTCATTAGCAAGGGTCAGCCCTCAAGGCCTGCCAAGCTGCACTCTCCCCCTGGCCCTGGTTCCCACCCAGGGAGGCTGGGGTTGCTCCAGGTCGGGGGTGAGCTCTATTTCCGGACCCCTGGCCCGCCCAGTTGCAGCTGCAAAAGGCATTAAGCATTTTTTTTGGAGAAAGAATGGGCTTGGGTTGATGATGATGATGACAGCTGGGGAGGGTTCCTGAGCTCAACACGGCCCTATCTCGCTTCCCTTCCTCAGCCCCTGCTCACCTCTGCTCCATTTCTGGGCCACTGCTCCTCTAGAGGAGGGGCTTGCCTTTGGCTCTTGACCTTGACCAGATCTGAGCAATCGATTGGTCTACAGCAGCACCTTCATGGCGAGCAGTCTGCATTAGGCCCTGGGTTTGGGGCTTGGTTGGGGGTTCGAGAGGTGGGCAGAGGGTTCAAGGAAAGTGTAAGACAGGCCGTAGGGCATGGGGAAAGCAGTGCTCTTGCTCTGTCCCTGGACTCTAGAAGTGTCCCTTCCCTTGCTGGGCCTGGGATCCTCACCTGTCAGATGAAGGGCTAGGGAGGTGCAGGGCTGGAAGAGTCCATGAGTCCATCTCCTTGGCTGACTCTCTCTTTGTCCCAGGCTGCGAACTTCACCTTGGATTGACCTTGCTTCCCTCCTGCCCCGCCCCCACCTCTGGCAATCGCAGGCAGGAAGTCCTGCTGATTAGGGCCCTAATCACCGGCTGAGACTCCCAGAAACAGCGGAGCTGGTAGAGCAGAGAGGGGCAGGCTGGATGAGCACGGGGAGGAGCTGGGTGTTCTGTTGTCATTGGGGGCACTTGATCCCTGCTTGAGACGGGGGGTCGGCTTCTTGGGTGGGGGCAGTGCCCAGGCACCCACGGTGGAGGTTGCGTGGCTGTGGCTGCATCTGGCCAGGCACACGAGGCCCCTGATTATTCACTTAAAAGCTGTTTTTGGACACCGACCTTATGCCAGGCAAGGTGCCAGTGGTATGGAGCTGGAAAGGCCAGGGGGACAGGGTCTAGTAGGAGACAAAGGGAATGTATGGACAGTTTCTGCCAAATGCAGAGGGAGTATCAAGCAGGAAGTGGTGTATGCATGTGAGCTGGTAAAGTGGAGAGAGCTTTGAAGAAGAGGTGTCATTTGAGATGGGTTTTGAAGGTTGAGAAGGAGTTCTGCAGGAAACAGAAGGGACAAAGACTTCTTCGGCACAGGGGAAAGGCATGCACAAAGACGCAGTGGCACACATGTAATAATGGATAAAGTAATGGCTCCAGGCCTGTGTTAGACTCAGACATGCTGGGCTGTCCCTCCCAGCTGTGTTGCTTATTAGCTGTGTGACCTTGGGTTGAACCTCAGTGTCTATATCTGTAAAACGGGGTTTCTATTCCAACCTCATAGAATTATGGTGGGGGTAAAATGAGAGTCTATCTATGAAGCACCCAGCTCAGTGCCTGGCACAGGATAAGCCCTCACAGGAAGTGGTGTGTGTAGGAAAGCCAGGCTTTGTGAGGGAGCCTGTGGGTACTGCTTGGGGTCTGGTCATGGGGGATTTTCTGAGCCAGGTTAACAAGGGAGCAGCAGAGGGCTTTAAGAATGTGATGAGACTGTTATTTCGGAAGGTGATTTGGGCAGCTGTGAAAGTTGTACAGGCCAACGAGATCTGGGGACAGGGCATAAGCCAAGACCCGTGGATTCCTCTGTTCAAATTTCTCAACCCCAAGCTGGGAAATCCTCTCCTGCATCACTTCGTCTCTCTGGGCTCCCTTCCCATGTGCTGCCTTCCTCTCCTGAATCAGGAGGCTGAGGAGGCACTGAAATCTTCCTGGGAGATCCTTCAAGCCAGAAGAGAGCCCTCCTTGGCAAGGCTTCATGCACAAGACTGGCACGGATGGATCATAGCAGTGGGGGAGTGAGGGTAGACCGCAGGCAGCTCTCATTGCTAAGGAATCCGGAGGCTCCTTTTGAGGGCATCCTTCACCATCTGCCTGGCACACAGTAGGCCCTCGCTGTTTGTTGAACGACTGAAAAAACAGGAGTGTCCCCGAGTCAGGGGGAGGAAAGTGGCCCTGAGGAGTAAGTGGCCTGGAAAGTGTCTGGACAGGGGCTGCCTGTTCAGAGCTGTGAAGACCGTTGAGTGTCAGCAAGGCCAGTGTGACTGCAGGAGTTCAGTGACTGTGGGGACAAGGAAGCAGGGATTTCAGGAGCTTTAACTTGGAGCGAGGTCCTATTGTGAGGCCATGTGGCAATGGAGGGGTCAAGATCAGATGCTGCAGCCACACTGTCTGGGTTTCAGTCTTGACCCCACCTCTTGCAGGCTTTGTGACTGTGGTCGGTGCTTTAATTTACTCATTTGTCAAAAGTGGGAAATAAAAAGAACCACGTCCAGCATATAAGCCATGTTGTGTGACCTTTGGTTATCGTTATTATTCTTCTGTTGGTGCAGAGGGAGAGAGGCAGGCAGGGGCTTCTCGGCAGGGATAAGTGCCCAGAATGGGTGGGAAGAGCACAAGAACAGACGAGGTCCCCCCAGTGTCTCGCGAGCTTCGAAGGCTCCTCGATGCCTTGTGAGCTGCCCGGGACACCACACAGGGGGCTGTGTCTGATGTGGCCAGTTGGGCTGAGCTGGGCGTGGGAGCGGAGGCCGTGTCCAGCCTGGATTCCAGGCTGGAGCCCTGGGAGAGCAGGGGTGAGCTGGGGCGAGGGGCAAGGGGGAGGAGAGGTGAGCAGAGAGGAGGCCGGGACTCTCCCAAGTCCCCAGCTGGGACCCCAGGAATTCCTCCCGTCACTGCTGCCAGAGGGCCTGGCTTTTTCGCTGCATGGCCTCTAGAAGGCCTGTGGTCTTTCTCCTCATCTGCTGGGAAGACTGTTCCTGGTGCCCTTTCACCATTAGGCAGAGATTGCTGCCCCCCAACTGCTGTTTGGTGGCAACCCCTTCCTTCCTTCTCTCCTCATCTCAGCTTCAGCTCTCCCAATTCCAGTGCTTTGGGACTAGCAGCTGCTTGGCAGTGGGCAGGGGAGAGGGTGGGCTTTCAGGGCCTGGCCTGGGACTTGTAGTACAGTGGAGGGACTGGTGGCGGGGGCAGGGGGGGGGGGTTCAAGCGGCCCATTTCAGGTCCTTCTTTGGAATTGTGTGACCTTGGGCAAATCACGTCTCCTCTCTGGCTTGTTTCATTTGTAAGATGAGAGATTGGCATTAGGAGAGTTCTGTAACCAGTGCTGAAATCCTGTAAGTCCATGGATCTTTCTGAACAGAGAGGCTCTTCCTCTTGGGGCTGCTAGAGGAGCCATCCAGCATGGACGTGGGTGTCCTGGAAGGTCTTCAGGCAACTGCTGGGAAGCCAGCTGAGATGTGGGAAGGTCCTTTCCAGCCCTGGGATTGGAAAGTTCTTTGCCCAGTGACCGCTCCAGGCAGCTCCGTTTCTTGGAACAGACTGGAGGGTAACAGCTGTCAGGGTTGAGGGGGCCGGAGTCTCCAGGGCTCCGTCCCAGTGACTCAGGTGGAGATGCACTGGCAGGATTGGAGCTAATGATGCGAGGGGGGGACCCAGCCAGATCCGCCGGCTCCCCTTGGCCCCTCTCAGAGAACAGAGTGGGAGTAAGTGATGTGCTGGGCGGCAGGGTGCAGAGAAGAGTGAGTAACAGTTGGGGGTGAGTAATGGCCCAGTGTCTCTGCTGGGCAGGTGGCTCTTAGTCTGCAGAGCTGTCTGGGGCTCCGGAAATGCTCCCGGGAGGCCCAGCCACCGAGTGAGTCAACTAGGAGCTGGGGGTCCAAGATGGCATGCCCATCCCGCCCTCCACCCCTTCGCTTCTCTGTGCCCCTCTGCATTAGCCTCTCCCCCCAGCTATACTGCCACACCCTTTAGGCCCCATAGCTGCCCTGTGTTGGCTTTGAAGCACCCGGATGACTTGGGTTGCCTGTAGGAGTATAAATTTTGCAGTCTGACTCTCCTGGGTTCAAGTTCCAGCTCCACTGCTCGTAGCCATGTGACCTTGGGCAACTTACTTTTCTCACTGAGGCCCTGTGGCCTCATATGGGAAAAGGGAGATGTGTCTACTATACACACTGTTGAAAGAATTAAATGTGGCACATTCTACGCATTCAGACACTGGGGCTGTCAGTCAAGGCCTAAGCTTGGTTTTGCTCCTCCTCACCACCTCCACCCCTAAAATTGCAGCTCCCATGCCTTTATTCCATGACTTTCGTGATGTGTATCCTCCTCTCAGATCTGCCCCCTGGTTAGTACACTTGCCTTGCTGTTTCTGACCCCACCTACCCAGCTTCCATCCGTGTGCCTTGCCCCTCACCTGCTCTTCCAGAAGGACGGGCAGGAAGCAGGTGGCGGGGGGAGTCTGGGGGGATCTGCTGCTGGCCCTGCCGCAGTGGACGGGCTGGCTCCTGTGGGCACTTTGAAACAACACCCTCTGAGATCTGGGTGAGTATTCAGACTTGAACCACCGCCCACCTCTGCCGGTTATGCACTCCCCTCCTCCAGGCTGCCCACATGGGTCCTTTTGCCCCTGGCTTCCTCAGATCAGCTGTGCTCTGGGACCAGGTCCCCTGCCCGTGGGTGTGCCTGTGCGGCTGCTGTGTTCCTGCTGGCGCAGTTCTGCTCGGGGCGGAGCCGGGAGCACTGGGGAGTGACTTTGCATCTGGAGCTGGCAGTGGGCCGCAGGGCTGTGTGTGCGTGCCTCGGGGCGTGTGAACCGTGTGTATGTGCATCAGCGGTGTCTCTGGGCCACCAGTCTGTAGCCCATGTGAGCCCCCTCTCCTGTCTGTTTAACCCCCCCCCATGCGTTTTCTGAACCCGGTAGAGGCAGGCCTTCCGCTGCCCCTCCCTGCAGCACCCCTTCCCCCAGACCTGGTTTTAGATGTGTGCATCTCTGAGGTTCTCCTGGAGAACAAGGAAGCAGGGGGGTGGATATGCGTCAGATGGAGCCAAACAATGCCGGTGACAGCCAGACCTCCGCTGGCCTTCAGGGCTGGCTTGGCTTCAAGTCTCCGCTGCCTGCCCGCTAATTGGGAGCGAGAGGGGGCTTCCTGCGCTTTGGCCACAGATGGATTTAAAGGAGCAACATGCGGCTGGGCTGCCTGACCCCTGGGATTCCTGCTTCTGGGGCTCCTGGTGCTGCCTATCGGAGCAGATGGGGTTCCGGCACACCAGCCCTTGACATGCGCTAATTATGCGGAACCAAGGCATGAACTCCTCCTGTCGCTGCCAGCTGGGGCCCAGGAGTTTCTTACACGAGTGTATTTTCAGAAGCCTAGGCCAGAGTTGAAATCTCAGGGGGAAAAGGTGGATTTTTTTTTTTTTTTGGATGGGAATCTTTTGCGTTGTATTCTACTGTCTCAATCTCTGACGGTAGATGGGACCTTGTAAATCAATGATCATCTCATCTGTTACTGTTCCTCAGTTTCTTCTTCTGTGAGGGTGTAAGGGCAGAGCCTGCCTCACAGGGTTGAAGTAACGATTTGAAGAGTTGGGATACATGCAGTGCTCAGAACAGGGCTCCATGCAGTTTACTGCTCTGTAAGTGAAGATGTTGAGGGGCGGAGAGGAGTAATAATAGCAATTGACTCACTAGAAGGGGACTGATGTGTACCAAGTGGGTGCTGTGTTTCAGGAGTCTTTAAACGTGTCAGCTCAGTCAACTTTATTGAGTTGCACCCTGTGAAGTAGGTCTCCTTACGCCCATTTTATAAATGCAGGGAGCTTCAGTATATGGTGGTCTGTGACAAAGTGCCATTGGGAGCCATGCCTGACTCCAGTCCAGTGTTTTTTCTGTCCCACTTGCTGCCCTTTGGTTGGAAACTCATGGCCTCTGGATGTGTTGAGGAATTTGGAAATAAGGATCCACAAACAGAAGGTGTTATGTATGATCTTTCAGAACTGAATCTGCTCCCAGCTACCTGTTTCTTGGTTCGATTCAGAGCAGTCTGGAGTCAGGCGACGAAACAGAATGACCTTTAGGGGTCCAGGGGACGTCAAAGTCACAGAGGGGCTTTGAGGATGTAGAATTTTCTCTTGGCCAGTATGGGGTTCGGTTTCTTTTCACCTCGTTCTTTCTTTTGGCTTCCCTGAATCTTTCAGAAAGGAAGCCCTTTTAGGTGAGGGGGCAAGACCCAAGGCAGGAGGGACTTCCTGACTGTCAGCAGCATAGGGCTGTTTAGGGAGCCTGATGAACCAACAAAAATTTTCTTCAGATTTGAGATTTTTTTTTTTACATTTTGGTGTTTCTGAAATTGCATGCGTCATGCAATTGAAGTGTTCGTGTTGGGTGCATTTCCCCCCTCAAAAGCTGTTACCCAGTCGGTGGTGCCCCAGACAACCCGTTACATCCTGGGGATTGGGGAGCAGGGGGTAAACACCTGCACTTTGGAAGGTGCCACACAGGTGTGGAAGGGAGAGAGGTCAGGAGGCCCCCTGTCCTGGCCCGCGAGCAGGTCTAGTTGAAGAAGGCCAAGGGAGCCTCTGGTGTCTGTGTGGGTTCAAGTGAGGCCCCAAGCCCCAGAATTCACAGTTCGTGGCCTGGCTGAGGCCAGCCTCTCCCCCACCACGCTCCCCGCAGCCTCCTCTGCCATGTCCGAGGGCTGCTGGTGTGCTTCCCAGAAGTCCCTGAGCCCTTTGACTCCTTGGGTTTCCCCCTCGCTCTTAGATATTTTTCCCATGCATCCTTCCTGCCTTACTGTTCTGGCACGGTTTCGGGTCAAAGACTTTTGTCCCTTAAAGTTCTCATCTGGGGACAGAAACCCTCAGTGGGGAGTGAGGGGGGTTGGGTGGGCAGTCTCCCTCCAGGAGTCATTTCTGGAAAAACAGATGGGTTTGAATCCCAGTGAGATGATAGCCCTCTTCATACCTTCATTATAGCAGTTACTGGGCTCTTTTATAATTCTCTGTTTACATGTGTGCCTCCTCCAGCATTCATCTCTGTCCCCCTAGCTGGGAATCTGGCACCAGGGGCCCTTCTCAGTATTGTTGAGTGAATGCTTGGTCTTGCTTCCCATGCTGGTCACCCCCCTCCTGTCTTGCCCCCCATTCTACTGAAACCTCCACCACAGACCACAGCCCTTTCCTTGACCAGACTCTTCTAGGAACTTCCTAGAACTTGTCTTCTGTGCTATAGGCCATGTCACCCCACCCCCTGCTTCAGAACCAATGGCCCCTCTCCAGGAGGGGAAGAAGGACTGGGGTTTTCCCTGGTCTTTGGATCTCAGGAGAAGGCTGCTCTGAAGTCTGTGCCTGGTGACACTTTTACTTATATCATGGAGGCCTTGCTTCCTCTGAGTCCTCCAGGCTGGGCCCCGCAGTGGCATATGGCTTCTCCGTCTTCTCATGTCGCCTTGAAGCTCTCTTGGTAGGCTCTCTGCTCTGCTCCCGGCCCTGGCTCAGCACCAGACTCGCTTTGGTGGCAGCAGCCTATTTTAGGTTGGACATTTGGCCTCCAGCCCTGCCCCTCACCAGTGCCCTCTCTCACTGGCTCTGGAGGCACTGGGCTGCTCCAGAGACCTGGACATTTGCCTCAGTCCCACCCCCTAGGCCTTGCACAGCGCACCCTCTTTGACCCGTTTCCTCCATTTTGCCGCTTGCGCCCTGGGCCCAGCTGACTGGTCTCCTCTCTGTTCTCCCACCTCTGCAGTCCCTCCTGCACCTGCCCCCCCACCTCAGAGGCCATGCCCTCCATGAAACTCTTGCTGTGGCCCCTGACTGGGCAAGGTGGGGTGGTGCCGGGCAGAGCTGAGGCTTGGGACCTTGGGTGAGGTATATGACCTCTTGGAGCCTCATCTGGGAAATGGGCTGATAACCTCTAGTACCTCAGAATGTAGTAGTAGATGGAACAGAATTGGACCTGGAAAGGGGTTTCTTTGGCTGGAACAAGGCTTTGAGGCAGAGAGGTGGGGAATGGGGACTGAAAGAGACACCCAGCCAGGTCCCTGAGGACTTTGAGGACCATATTAGGGCATTTGGACTCTATCCCTTGGATCTGGGAAGGACTTCAGTCAGGAGAGTGACAGCAATGGATGCGCATTTTAGAAATAGCTCCCTGGCTGCCGAGTGGGGAATAGGTTAGAGGGCAAGACCCAAGGCAGAGACCTGAGTTAGGAGGCTCTCACAATAATCTCTGTGGCTAAGGGGACTGGAGGGTAGGTTGGCTTGGAGAGATATTTGGGCAGATGAATTATCTGGGCTTGGTGGGAGGGAAGGGAAGGAGGAGTCAAGGTGGCCACTCAGGTTTCTGGCTCCATGACCTTGGGTGGCTGGGGTGGGGGAGTGGGGTGGTTGTTGGTGCTGAGCAAGAGAGCAGCGGGCGGAGGCAGGGTGGGGAGAGGGCTGTGAGTCCAGTATGCTGACCAGTGTCAAGCCCCGTGCTCGCCCTGCCTGAGCCTTCTTAGCCCTGCTGGTGCATTCCTGTGGCCCCATGTGCCCCACCCTCGTCTTGTGGCTATTGCTCAGCCCCTCTTGGACCCCTGGCTTACTCTCGGGTGCTCCCAATGGCCTGGCATGTAGTAGGTGCTCAGTAAAGGTTTGCTGACCTCAGTTTCTCTGAGTCCCCCGGTCACTGGAGTCTCATCCTAGGAAGGCTGGCCTGGTTGTAACCTCAGCCGTCTTGGACTCACTAATTGTGGGTGCGGCTAAGTGGGGCTCCGGAGCTGGGGTCCCAGCCAGCGCTCAAGGGGAGGCAAATCATCCGAGAAAGTGCTCTGCAAGCAGGCAGGCCTCCAGCGTGGGCTGATCCGGGTGCTGTCTCTTGCCGTCTTCCGGAAGGGCTCCGCAGGGGACCAGCTTCAGTAGGTGGGGGCCTGCCGGCTGTACAGCAAGCATATACACTGCCCGGTCCCCTGCACCCCCTTTCCTGTGGCTTGGAACCTTCCGGCGGGGCCAAGGAAGGCACACCCAGCTCTCCCCCTCTGTAGGGCTGAGCTTCAGAGGTCAGGCTGCCGCGTGTGGGTGTGGCTAAGAGGTCAGGGAGGTGTTGGCCTGGAGAGAAACTTCCCTGTCTGGGAAGCCCTTTCTTTTTCTTTTTCTTTTTTCTTTCTTTCTTTTTTTTTTTTTTACAAATAGTTTATTGTCAAGTTGGTTTCCATATAACACCCAATGCTCATCCTCACAAGTGCCCTCCTCCATGCCCATCACCCCCCGTCCCCCCCCCACACCCATCAGTCCTCAGTTTGTTCTCAGCATTCAAGAGTCTCTCATGGTTTGCCTCTCTCCCTCTCCCCCACTACTTCCCCCCTTTCTTGAGTTGTGTTACCAGACCTGGAAGCTGGCAGTGGGCTGGGCGGCCAGTGCGTGGGGCCCAAGGAGAAGGTCTCCAGACAAGAGGGTGGACCGGGGAGTAAGGGTGGCTGCTGGGGCTCGGGGAATGGGTTGATTGGGTCAGTGGTTCAAGAGGTGTACGACCCACAAGGATCTGGGGGGAGGCGTGGGGACAGGAGTCTTGCGGGCAGTGCCCGGAGTCGGCCCTCTGGGACTCCCCTCTGTTTCTTGTCTGAGTTGGAGCCTGAGCTGGGTTTGGGGAAAGGGCTGGTCCCCTGGCTCTGGAGGGGACTCTCAGCTGGGACGTGCCCTACCCCCCTCAGCTCGAGGTGTCCCTGGGAACAGGCCCCTTCTTGCCTCCAGGAACTGGATGCACTTCCTTTCCTGATCCTGAGCAGAACTCTATATAAGGGAAGGAAACAGCCGAGCAGGCCGGGAGCGAGCTCTGCTGAGGGCCTGGAGGGGAGGGCCTGGGCCTGGGAGGAAATGGAGTCAGGGCAGTGGCCGTCTTTTCCCCAGGAGCCCCCTGTCCAGGGCCTGGGGCTCAGAACCCCAGCCATCCCTTGGTCCACTTGGCTGGGCTCAGAGGGGCTGGCTGTGGTCTTCTTGCTGGAGCCCAGCACAGTTTTAAGTCTGAGGTCCTGGGCTGTCCACAGCCGAGGGGGGGCCTCTGGCTCTTTCCTCAGTCACGTGACACATGGGCTAGATCCTCTGGGATCCTCTGGGGTCATGGTCTGCATTATTCGTGACCCCCCATGGTGTCGCTTCACTGACCAGGGCTCACGTAGCACCGTGCTGGCCACAGGCTCCCTGAGCGGGGTCCCGAGGGTGAACGGCTGCTCCTGTGGGGAGGGTCCACTTGCTTTGTGCGGGGCAAGGCGGGAAGCAGTGGGGGCAGTGGTATCCTCCCGTGCTGTGGCTGGGGGAGGAGAAGTAGAGGCTGAGGGTAGGGGTCTATTCAAGTGTATGTTTTGTTCGGGTAGGGATGAGGGCCTCTTGGTTTTAGGGTGTCCAGTGGCCCCTTGTCTCTGGGCTTTCGATCTCCTCTCCATCCCCTGCCCTCTCCCCATTATTAGTAGTGTTGCTGTTGCCTATATTCTGCCTGCCTTAAGCTTCACCATTCACTTCCCCTGCCTCCTCACCTACTCAGGCATCTTCGGTGGCTCCCCAGTGCCAGCATCTAAAAGCCTTAACTTCTTTGCTGGGCAGTCAGAGTTGTCCATGGTCCAGCCTAGAAAGAGTTTGCAGCCAGTCCTAGTCCTCCTTCCCTTTGTCTCCTTCAGTATGTCCTTTAGTGTCCCTCTTCCTTCCCTTCCCCAACCCCGTGTCCCAGCCAGAGGGTACTTCTGGTGGTTCCTTCTGCTGTGCCTTGTTCATGTGATCATTTTCCCTGAAATGCCCTTTCCTCATCTCCACCTCTTAAAACCCTATCCGTATAGTGAGCTCCAGGCTCTGAACAAGGCACCAGGGCTGCCCAGGCTTGGGGCTCTTAGAACAGGAGTAGGTGTGGCAGTCGGTAGACAAAAGCAATGTGTCCCGGAGGCCTGGCCCAGAGGCCCCTGCTCCGTGGACCCTGCCTCCCCGCTTCCTGTACTCTCTGCTCTCACAGCCCTGATACCCGTGTGTGCGGTCACGGAGGCAGCGTGGTGTGCTGGGCAAAGTGGGTATCAGTCAGGCTGACCCAGGTGGCAGTCTGGGCACTGTCACTTGGTAGCTGTGCCATCTTGGATCTCACAGGATTGCTGAGAAGACTGCTTGAGATCTTGTGAGATGAGGGCAGTAATGTCTACCTCAAGAAGGTCACAGGGAGAGGTACCTGGGTGGCTCAGTAGGTTGGGTGTCCAGCTCTTGGTTTTGGCTCAGGTCATGATCTCACGGTTGTGGAATCGAGCCCTGGGTTGGGCTCTGTGCTGACAGTGTGGAGCCCACTTGGGATTCTGTCTCTCCCTCTCTCTGACCCTCCCCTGCTCTTTCTCTCTCTCTTTCTCTCTCAAAGAAATAAACATTAAAAAAAGGTCACAGGGAGTGTAAGGGGTAACATAGTGTGCCTGGCACACTGTGAGTGTACAAAAAACCTCAGCAGCTTCTGTTCCTTCTGCCATTACTACTACTAGTTGTTCAACTTGGGGCAGCTAAGTTGAGCCCCTTTGCCACAAAACCTTGTCACGGAGGCTAAATAAACATAATGTGTGTAAAGCCCAGCGGGCACTCTGCAAACCCTCCTTTCCCCCCCTCCCGTGTACCTTCCGGTGTCGTTCGAGTTGGGTGCCTGGGGTTGTGGGGGCAGGGGTGTGTAGGATGTGTCAGCAGGGACTTCTGTGGAAAGCAGCCTGGGTGTCCATGGACGATGGATGGATAAACACAACGTGCTGTGCTTACACAGGGGAATAGTATTCAGCCCTAAAAAGGCAGGCAGCTCTGCTAAGCAGGATGACGTGAACGGATGACCCTCACACAGTCCTGGAGGCTGGACGTCCACGGTCAAGGCGGTGGCACGTTTCATTTCCTCCGAGGCCCCTCTCCTTGCCTATTCCTTGGGGCCTCACATGGTCCTCTACTTTTGCATGTGCCCCTACGGACTCTCTGTGGGTGCTCTTCTTGTGAGGACACCAGCCACAGTGGATGAGGGCGCCCTGATGGCCTTGTGACTTCATCACCTCTTTAAAGACCTGTCTCTAAACACAGCCACATTCTGAGGCACTGGGGGGGGGGGGTTGGGACTTCAACATATGAATTTGGGGAAATAACTCAGCCCATAACACGAAGTGAAATAAGCCAAACACAAAATGCTGCATGAGCCCCAGTGTATGAGGGCCTAGAACAGGTGAATTCATAGACACGGAAAGTGGATTAGAGATCGCCAGGGCCTGGGAGGAAAGGGGGAAGGGGTTCTTGTTTCAAGGGCGTGGAATCTCTGTTTGGGAAGATGAAAACATTCTGGAAACGGAGAGGGCTGATGGTTGTACAGCAGTGTCACTGCATTTGGTTGCTGTTAAATTGTACTCCTAGAAACAGTTAAAATGGCGGAGCGCCTGGGTGGCTCTGTCTGTAAAGCATCTGACTGCGGCTCTGGTCATGATCTCATTGTTCCGATTTCGAGCCTTGCATCGGGCTCTGTACTGACAGCTCAAGGCCTGGAGCCCGCTTCGGGTTCTGTGTCTCCCTCCCTCTCTGCCCCTTCCCTACGCGCACTCTTTCTCTCAAAAATAAATAAACTTAAGGGAAAAAAAAGGTTAAAATAGTAAATTTTATGCTGTGTGCATTTTACCACACACAGAAAAAGGACTAGCTAGAGATAGGGGAAGAAAAGAACATTCTGCTCAGGCTGGTAGGAAGTGCTGAAGCCAGAGACGCAAGCGGCTCTGGATTTGGCTGGGGAAGACAGCCCTGCCCAGCCCCAGGGGCCAGGCGGACTTGGGTGTGAGGAGCTCCTCCAAAGGGTTGGGCAAGTTTGAGAGTCTGGGGTTTTCTGTAACCGCGCCTGAGGCCCTGAGAACGGGTGGTGTCACCCGGCTGGTCCGGGTCCTGCCACCCTCATGTTCCTGAGGTGATGGGGGCCGTGCCAGGCGGGTACCTGGAGCCCACGGACCAAGATTTCACTTGATGGGCACCCTTCCCCATCTGACTGACCTGGGACACGTGTCAGGATCTCTTTGAGCCTCCATTTTTTCACCTGTAAAATGGGAGCAATATTACTGACTCTGCAGGACTGGAAGGTGTCAGAGAGACCGGCGTGTGGCGGGATCAGGCCCCGTGCCTGGCACACAGGAGGTGCCTAACAAATGGCAGTGCCTTTTACCACTAGTGGAGGCAGGTGCCTTCTTTTCTCGGGCCTTGAGGTCTTTCTTCTTTCTATAAGTACTTAGCGTGCAGCTACTATGTGCTGGGACCATGTGATGAACAAGATGTATTCCTTTGCTCTCATGGTGGTTGTTTTCTAGGGGGGGAAACATGGACAAGGAAACAGACACCTGGGTAATTAGAAATTGTAATTAGGTCTGTGAAGGAAGAGATAAGAGTATAGGAGAGTGAATGTGTGTGCGTGCTTTTGTGTGTAACTTAAGGGAGTCAGGGAGGGCCTCTTGGGGGTGGTGGCATTTAAGCCATAGCTAGAAGGCTGGGAAAGACTCAGCTATGCAGACGGCTGGGCCCGAAGTGTCCCAGGCAGACGGAACAGCAATATGCAGAGACTCTGAGGAGGGGCAGAGCTAGGTGTGTTCAAAGGACTGAGAAAAGCCTTCCCCCCTTATGTGTGGCTTTGGGTCCTTGACAAGGGGATGGACACAGAGATGACATGGGACAGGAGGGCAAGGGCCACGTCATGCAGAGAGCCCCTGGCTGGCAGTCTGGCTACTGTCTGGTGCTTTAGACCTTTGTGATCCCAGGGGAGTCTCCAAGGGTGTTCCCTGTGGTTGGTATTGTGCTTGGGGACATTTGAAACTCAGGAAACATTATTGGGGGGTGCTGATGGATGCCAGGCATCGGCCCTGGTCCGGCCCTCCGTAACTCTCCTCCTGGACGCACCTCCTTCCCCCCGCACCCCTCCCCCCCGTACTTTGCAGGCCCCAGAGCCAGACTGCTTTGCCAGTGTCCTTGGGCAAATCGTTACCTTTTCTGTGCCTTATTTTCTTCACCTGTGAAAAGGGGTAATAAGTCTGTACTCCATGCATTTAAAAAAAAATGTTCACTTATTTATTTTTGGAGAGAGAGAGAGGGAGACAGAGAATCCCAAGCGGGCTCCATACCATCAGCACGGAGCCTGACATGGGGCTCGAACTCACAAACTATGAGATCATGACCTGAACTGAAATCAGGAGTTGGATGCTTAACCAACTGAACCACCCAGGCGCCCCGTCCATTTTTTATTAGGATCAAAATGAGTCCAAGAAAAGAGCTAGGGACAGTAGCAGACAGACAGCCACACTCCTCGAGCTTCCGTTACTATTGTTGACCGCGGCTGCATGGAAATCAGCAGTTACAGGAGCATGGGCATAGCAGACAGGGCAGGAGCACATCTCAAGCTGGAGCCGGGCTCCTGGGTTCGCATCCTGCCTCCTCTATTGGACAGCTTGTTAACCTCCCTGTGCCTCAGCCTCCTTGTCCGTAAAACGGAGTGTTGAGGCTCTTTGTTGGAATGAATGCGTTAATTTATATGGAGTGTGAAGGACAGTGCCTGGTATATAGCAAGTGTACTGTGAGCATTTGCAGCTGCTGCTTTTATTGTTCTCTTTGTCGGGGTGGAAAGATTGCACATCAGGCCGGCTCAGCCCCCAGAGTGTAGATGGGGTTTTGGAGGTACACCGGGGAGGAGGCTTACCTGAGGCTGACCTCCTGGGGCTGAGCCCTGGAGTCCTGCACTGCCCATGCCAGGGAAGCAGGGATACGACAGGGCTGGGACCCAGAGCCTCTGCGGACACGCCAGAGTCTGCCCTCTCTGCAGAGAGAGGGTTCCTAGCTTTGGTCCCTAAGGGGCAATGGGAGTGGTCAGTGCTGACACCTGGGGTGTGGGGCCGGAGGCACGGGCCACGGAGTGGCAGGGAGCCCTGGCTCTCCCTGGCACATTCCAGGCTCCTGAGACGGTGGCCAGGGGCCAGGGTGCCGGAGGGAAGGAGACAGCCTTTTAAGGAAACATTTCTTTGCTTACAAAAAAAAAAAAAGGAGAGAGAGAGAGAGAGAGAGAGACAAGAAACATTGAAACACACAACAAAGTTAGTGGGCTGGCCGGCCGGCTGGCCTGGAATGCACAGCTGTGGGCGGCGGGCAGAGGAGGCTGCTGGGGGGCAGCAGGCCATGAGGGGCACCCAGGCCCGCTGGCTGGGGGTCCACAGATTCCCCTCAGATCTGAGTCCTTAGAGGGTGGCTCTGCCTCATGGGGAGCAGAGCAGGGACCTGAGGTCAGGTCACCTGGACCCCCATTATTTCTACTGCCCTAGGATGTTTCTAGGAGAGAGACCCCGCCCCCCTCCACTATTTCAGAGGATACTGTCCATTCTACCGCTGCTTTAAATGTGCCCATAACCTCCCCCTCAATCCCCGGACCCTGAATGGAGACTAGGAATCCCCTGGTGCCGTGGCGTGGGAGACAGTGGCCGTGGACGGGACTTACCTGGGCCTGGGATGCTGTGGCCCGAGCCCTTGATGTGGTCCTCCATCAGGCTCCCAGCCCTGCCCAGCCCCAGCTCGGAAGCAGGGAGCAGAGCAGGGTGCTGCCCTGTGGATTGCACCTACTCCCACCCAGGGCCTGAGGGACCCGTAAATGACAGAGAGGTGGGGGAGACACAGGGGTCCTGGCCCCAAGAGGTTGAAGCCTACAGCCCCTGAGTGCGGTTGGGGGCCGGAGGAGACAGGGAGGAGGCCACTGCTAGATGCAGGACTCCTGCCCTGAAGGTGCCTGATGGGGACACCAGGGTCCCCCATGGCTGAGACCTTGTCTGGTGGGTGGGGCAGGTAGCGAGCCCTGCAGCCCACAGTCACCTCTGGGACCTTCCCTTCCTTCCCAGTCTGTTTTCCTGGCATCTTCCACCCCACCCCAGGCCCTGTACCCCCCTCCCCAAAACTTCTAAGTCACTCATGACTCCATGGCTGGTGTGTGTGTCAAGAACCCTGAACTTGTGGGAGCATTTCCCCCCATATTTCCTCATTCTCTTAAACACGGGGGATGAGTTCCCCTTCACATTTCATTTTGGGAATCAGAATGCCTGGGTTCAGATCTTGACCACTTATCAGCTCTGTGACCTTGGGCAGGTTGTTTAACTTCTCTGTGCCCCCTGACGCCTCAACTGAAGATATAATAGAACCTACCTTATTGGGTTGTTGGAAGGATTAAATGAGTTAATGTGTGTCAAGCATTGGTAATAATGCCTGTCATTTCTGTGGTCCATATTCAACAGGTGTTAGCTATCGTTCCCTTGTTTGGCCTCATAGGTGAGTCTCTCAACAGTCTGGGATTAATAGATAGATACAGTACAGGGTGATAGATACTGAGACTCAGCTCAGGCTTCCCTGCCTGGAGACTGAGTTGGGCAGGAAGCCTGTAGCAGGACTGGGTCAAGAAGCCAGGGATGCTAAACTCCCAGCTTCTCCACCCCTTGCAGAGCTCAGGGCACACCCTCATGTGCATGTTGTCCCCTTCTGGGCTGGTGTGTCAAGCCTAGAGATCCCTTGGGCTGCTCGGAGGACAGACTGGGTCAGGTGGAGGGAGGGCCTGGCAGAGGGTGGCTTCTTGTGAACAGCCAGGTCCAGCCGGGCCTAGGCTGTCACCGTGACTGCTTCCCTGGGGTGGTGGCTGGGGCAGGGGCTGCCCACTGTCATGGTGACCGCTTCCCTGGGGTGGTGGCTGGGGCAGGGGCTGCCCACTGTCGTGGTGACTGCTTCCCTGGGGTGGTGGCTGGGGCAGGGGTTGCCCACTGTGTGAGAAGGCAACGACCCCTCTTTGGTGATCCAGGGCTTGTGCCCAGACACACTCATGCCTGAGGGAGAGCCCCCCCGCCCAGTCCCCTCTGTGGGCCCCTTGGGTTGGGAATTGGAGCCAAGATTGAGGTATGAGCTCCAAGAAAAACGTGTCCCAGCTAGAAAAAAAAAGAGCACACTGCGTCTCTGATAAAGGGCCCTGCTAATTGTCAGGGTAGTGGTTTTGGCTGCCCTGCCTGGGGGGAGGGTGTTATCTCAGGGAAGGAAGAAATACAGCCCTCCGTCCCTCCCTCCCCTGTCTGGAGGCCCAAATTGCCACCCCCACCCTCCATCAGAGAGGAGGATGAAGATGATGTTAAAAATAATGCTTGCCCGTAGAGGGTGCTTTCACCTCTCAAGGCTTTCTTGGGAAGAGCTGGCAGAGGCCCTTCACCAGCCTGCTTCCCACATGCCAAGGGGACCCAGGACACTGCAATTTTGGGTGAGATGAGCATTGGGGAGAACCTCCTTTCTTAGAGGTCTTAAACATGTTTTTCTAAAAATTTGAAACAAATTTTAGCATACTGTAGAACATAGAGCAAAAGCAAAAAAAAAAAAAAATCCTTATTCTTATTACCTTCACCCACTGTTCTTAAAAATCTTGGTGTACTGGCCTCCAGTCTTCTGCATATTTTTCTACAGAATTGAAAACTTGTGATATACGTTTCGTTTTTGCCTTCTGCCGCGCCTCCTCTATCCAGCGTTATTGCCTGAGATTTTCCCACGTCGCTGCACAGGCTTCTGATGGCCTCTCGAGCTGGAGATTGTCATTGTGTTGGGTTGAGGGAAGGGGTGTCTAGCGTGGAGGTGGGGCCATGGAATGATCTCAGGAAGCCCTGGTTTTCTATGGGGATGAAAGATGCTAACCTTGCCCTTTCTCTGTGCCTCCCACAGGTGGTGGCCCCCTGCATTCCTCCATCCAACCATGAACTGGTGGTGAGTGACAGTCCCTTCCCTACCCTGCTGGTCTCACCTCCTCTCCCCTCAGCTCCTTGGTTATAGCCAACTTTAGACCTAAGCATGCTGCTAGCCCCCGAGGGTGCTGGGCAATTGGGGGAGGAGGAGGAGGGGGACACTTCCCGAGGCCAAAGCCGGACTGGGAGGAAATGAGTCATGAGGCCCCTTCTGATGAGATGCAGGGCCTCTCATTTCAATTTGAGACTTAAGTCCTTGGAAAAACCCATAAAAGGGCATCTTGCATGCCTCTCCAGCCTGGCCAGGTGCCTGTTGTTCTGGGGCCTCTAGGACCAGGGAGTGGCATCACCTTCCACCTGCCTGGTCAGGGCTCAGGTACCCTTCGGCTGGAGGAAGGGGGATGGGAGGCATGACCCACGGAGATCACCTGCTTGGACAGGTGTTCACGTTCAGGCGGCCCGTTCTACCTCCAAGCTCCTGGGCTGACTGCTTTTCTGCCCTGTCCCCCTGTCTCCCACCCTTCCCTCCCCCATCAGGCTTCCAGAAAAGTATGGACGGGGCAGGACTCATATGAGTTGTGGGCTGTGGAGAGGGGCCCGTTCCAGACTGATCCCAGCTGGGCTGATTTGGAACACTGGGAACTTTTCCTCCCTGCCCTCTCAGTGCCTCTTCACCCCGAGAAGGGCCGCTGCTCCCCCACCCTGTGCTGGAGGCAGGCAGGGCCCTGGAGGCTGGAGGGGAAGGGTCTGCACCCTACAGGTGCATGCACGTGGACGTGGGGTGTGTCACGGAGGGCCCTGGTGGGCACAGTCAGATTTGCTGGTGCAGAGGAGCCTGTGGTGACCCTGGTGAGGGCGGGGGCCCTGGGGAGGGAGCAGGGGTGTCCTTCAGGCTCAGGCTGTCCCGGGTATTGGAAAACTCACTCACCCTGGATACTGGAATCTTAGTCAGGCCACCTGGTCTCTTCTTTCCCTCTAATTCCCATTTGCCGAGTGACAGTGGACCAGTCCCTCCCTCCTTCCAGACCCCAGTTTCCCTTTCTGTCGACGAGATGCTCCCAAGGCCTTCTCAGTGCTAAGTGTCCCCTCCACTGCGGGTCACTGATGGAATGAAGTCAAGTTTGTAGAAGCGCTTGTGTCTCAGACACCTCGGACCCTCGGCCGCACCCCCACCCTCTGGACCCCAGGCCCAGGCCCTGCCAAGCTGTTTCCCTTCTCTGCAGTGGCCGCCCCCTCCCCTCTGGTCTCCCCTGGCTCAGGCCCTCCTGGGCCGCAGCTCTGCCCAGCTGTGCCGCTCCAGATGTGAAGTGTTATTCGCGCAGAGCCCAGTCGCAGGTCATCTGGCAACAGCAGGGGTGAGGTGCTGTGGGGTGGGGGGCGGTGGTGGTAGCGAGGAGGCCAGAGTGCGGGCCTGGTCCGCAGCCGCCAGCGAGCAGTCTGGGGTTGCTGAGGGTCACCGTGGCGGGCCGGAGCGGGGAGGAGGAGCATAACTCTCATCATTTCAACCCAACTGCCACCACCTCGCCTCTGAGAACAGAATGTCCTTGGCTGGTCTAGGACAGCTAGGGGGTCTGGGCTTTAGGGATCTTGGGGCAGAAACCAGATTCCTGGCCATTTGGAGTCTTGTGAGCTTTGTTTATGTGAGGAAGGGGTCAGGGGTTGAGACACAAGGGAAGAGGTTGGCATTCCAGCTGGAAGGACGGCAGATGCCAGAAGGAACGCCTGCCTGAGCGGGGCTGGGGAGTCTTCCCGTCGTCGGGGGGATGTGCTCTGCCTGTGCAGGGGGCTCTGCCCTTCCTGGAGGTTGGGTCAGCCACCTGGTGGTGGAGCCGCTGTGACACCAGATTGTGCTCACAGAGGGCCCCCACCTGAGTCAGAACATATCCCCCCCACAGCACTGGTTAAGAGCCAGGGGTGAGACTACCCCCCTTTGGATCCTGGCTCCCTAGTCTGTGGTATGTGATCTTGGGCACACTGCTTAACCTCTCCGGACCTCAGTTTCCCTTCTGCACATTCAGATTTGGTAAGAGCAGCCACCGTGTAAGGTTGTTAGGAGAATAAAAGCAGCAAATGCATGTTTGTAATTCATCTGGATTCAGGGCCCTCCGGTGGCTGCCCACTTGATTTGTGTATAAGTCCAGCATTGGCCTGTACGTGGCCTACATGATGGGTTTCCTCTCTGCCCTCACCTCCTTCTGGAAGCTCTCTCCTTCGCCGACACTGCTCCAGATACCTTGTCTTCTTGCCGCTCCTTGAACACACAGGCATGCTGCTGCTTCAGGGCTCTAGAGCCTGCAAGGCTCTTTCCTTCCCTCAGATCTGCCCGCAAGTGTGAGACTTCCCTTCCCCCAGCAACCCTGTCTCCCCTCCCTGCTTTCTGTGTCCCTCCACGTATTGTCGGCTGGTACACTGTGCATCTTACAGGCCCCTCTCATACCAGCATGTGAGCTCTGTGTCGACAAGGGATTCTTATCTGTTGTGTCCAGGGCTGTATCCACTCTGTCCAGCACATAGTAGGTGCTCACTACGTGTTCACCGAGTGGCTAGGAGGAAAGCTTCTGCCGGATGCCTGGTGCAGATTAGGTGTTCAATAAGCAGGGCTGCTGCCGCTCCTATTCCCTGGCTTGCTGATGGGCGGGGGTCTATTGGGGGGGCTGAGCTCCCGCCGGACTCTCTCCTGCTGTCCCCAGGGAGTGGGAAAGTGGCCCAGGGGAAAGCAGGGAGAAAGTTTGGCCTCCCCCGGAGAGCACTCAGCACCTGTTTCCTCAAGGCAGGCGAGGCAAGTGCTTTGAACAGGTTCACAAGAGGGAGGAAAGGGCGGGATGTATTTTTTCCTTCCTTTTGCATTTGCTGCCTCTCCTTCAGCCTCGGCCAAGCTGGTCTCTGGCCTCCCTGCCCCCTTCCTTCGTGCCTCACACCGTGTGCGTCTGTCCGTGGTGTTTTCTCCATGTCTCAGTTGGGCCCCAGCTCTCCCTCTGGCCTCACCCGTCCTGCTTAGATCTTCCCTCTACCCCCCTGGGACCGGGAGCCCTCACTCTGGGCACAGGATTTCTGCCCAGCTTCTGCCTGCCAGACACATTTTCCAGCCTGTGCCAGGCCAGCCAGGGCAAAGTGGCTTAATCTTCAACCCATGTTTTCATCTTACTCAACAGATGTTGCCCAAGGCCTTGGGCAGAAGGGTCCTGGGGTCACCTCCCTCCTGTGGGGTCTGTCGGTGGGGGCAGGATGAAGAGGGGAGAGGGCTTGTTTGCCACGGACACTCCTGATCCTTGGAAATTGCTGAAGCAGCTATTCCCAGCTTCTGAAAAATAAGAGTCAAAAGGAATTTCCCAAGGGTGGTAGCCAAGTGGGGTGGCCACCAAGGTCTGCCAGAGGGTAAGCCCTCGTGCACACGCAGCCTGGCACCCAGGGGACCTGGGCTGGTGGAAGATGGGTGCGCAATACTTCTCCTCACACAGACCAGCCCCCTGGCAGGTGCGCAAAATGGTCTTGTGGAATGATTAGAGGTCAGGTGCAGAGTCTGGGGGTGGAGGGAGGGGGAGGAGGTGAACAGGGGCACTGGGAATCCCAGGCTGACTCGCCCAGCATGGCAACTGGAGCAGTTCTTCAGTGCTAACCTTCATACGGAACTTTCTACTTGCCAAATATTGTTCTGAAAGTTTTACAAAAATAAACTCATTTATTCTTCATGACAATGCAGCAAGAGAGATGCTGTGATTATGCCAGTGTTACAGACGAGGAACTGAGGCATCAGGCCACAGAGCTATTCAAAGGGGGGAGCTGGGATTTTAACCTAGTAATTCAGCACCACAGTGCACCCTCCTGACCAATCAGTAATGACAAATGTCATTCACTTGAGTGGCACTTGTGGTTTTCGAAGTCCTTACCCTGCCATTGGGCCATGGGGAATGCACAGTGCGTTGTGTGGAGGTCTGGGTACTACCGAGCAAGTGTGACACCAACCTGGCTAGGCAGGAGGAGCGCACCATGCAGAGGAACAATCAGAAAGGCTAGGTGACTTGTTCCTGGTCACACAGCAGTTGAGGGAGCTGGGTCAGGAGTATGGTTTGATTTTTTTTTTTTTTTTAAGTTTATTTTGAGAGAGAAGATGTGAGCAGCAGAGTGACAGAGAGAGAGGGAGAGAGAATCCCAAGCAGGCTCCAAGCTGTCAGCAGCTTGGGGCTTGATCCCATGCAGCACGAGATTATGACATGAGCTGAAATCAAGAGTCAGGTGCCCAACTGACTGAGCCCTCACTCCCCCCCACCCCAGGTGCTCCTGGAGTGGGGGTTTCAATTCCTGGTTCTGCTTTCTCCCCAGGATACCCTAGATGCTTTCTGCTGATAGAAACACTTGATGCAACCAGGTGGACTTTTCTGGGGTCCCTTCCCTTCCCTTCCCTTCCTTTCCCTTCCCTTCCCTTCCCTTCCCTTCCCTTCCCTTCCCTTCCCTTCCCTTCCCTTCCCTTTCTCTCCCTCCCCTCTCCCTTCATTTATATGGTGTGAAGTTGACACACAATGTTACATTCATTAGTTTCATGCTTTGGGATTTCTTTCTCTAAACAGCGCCAACCACCAATCTACCTACATAACCTATTTGCCAAGGGATCTGAGATTTCGAGGAGGGTCTGTCCCTCCATCTTTCTGTCCATCCTTCCTACCAACAAACCTTTCCTGAGCACCCACCTTGTGCCAGGTGCAGTTTTAAACTGGGGCTTTAAGTTATTTTCTGCCACGGTGCCAGGCCATCTAGAAGGTGGGTGGGGTTAGGTGGCATGGAGCCACAGGAATGAGAGGACTTTAACACCATTGAGTCCAGTAAGTCCCTGAAAAAATATTTTTTGACTTTTTTTTTATTGTGGTAAGACGCACAGAGTATAAAATGTACCATCTTAACCATTTTCGAGGGCAGTCCGTGGTGTTAAGTGCAGGCCAGCCGCCTCCAACCATCACCCACCTGTCTCCAGAACTCTTGTAAAACAAAACTCCACCCATTAAACAGAATGCCCGCCTCCCTTCCCCAGCACCCTGCGAGCCAACGTTCTACATTCTATCTCGTGTCTCTGTGAATTTGACCACCCAAGTGACTCATGTAAGTGGAATGCTATCACATGTGCCCTTTTGTGACTGGCTTGTTTCGCTTAGCGGGATGTCCTCAAGGCCCTGTTGTGGTGTCAGAATGTCCTTCCTCTTCAAGGCTGAATAACGTTCCATTGTACATGTGTCACAGTTTGCTTGCCCATTTCTCCGTCAGTGGCCATTGAGCTTCCTCCATGTTTTTTTTTTTTTTTAATGTTTTTATTTATTTCTAGGAGAGATAGAGAGAGACAGCGTGAGCAGGGGAGGGTCAGAGAGAGAGGAAGTCACAGACTCTGAACAGGCTCCAGGCTGTGAGCTGGCAGTCAGCACAGAGCCCAATGCGGGGCTCGAACCTACGAACCGCGAGATCATAACCTAAGCGAAAGTCGGACGCTTAACCGACTAAGCCACCCAGGCGCCCCGAGCTTCCTCCATGTTTTAACTCTTGTGACTAATGTTGTTTTCTTGATAGCACCCGGCCTCACGGGCGTGAGGTGGTGGCCCTGTGATTTTCAGATGACTTTCCCGAAGGTCGGATCTGAAGCGAGGAGGCACCGTGCTGCCTCATGGAAGAAGAGAAGGATGTGATGTGAATCGGTTCCAGAGAAGTGCGCGGAAGCCTCAGCCCCGGCGCCTCTGTCTTGCCCTCTGTGGCTAGGGATCACTTCCGTTTGAACACCAGTCTCTTGATGAAATTTCATCTTGTAGCACTGCCTGCCATGAGTGACCATCTTGGGAGATTCTAGAACACAGAGCAATGTTAGGAGAGATGAGCCCTGTATAGCCTTGGTTTTTAAAGGAGAGAGCAAACTCAGGGCACTGCATTCCAAAGAAGATTCCCAGAATGGTGAGGGAGGCTGAAAATCTCAATTTGTGCAATAGGGCTGCGTGGTCTGGAGAGGGAGAATATGGAGTGGGCGCAGAACGGCAGTAAGAACGTGAAGGAAGACAGCTTGTTTTCTGTTGCTCTCCAGAGTAGAACCTGCTAGGTGGAGGTTCTTAGAAAGAGGAGGAGACTTGGATGTAAAGAGGAGCTTTCTAACACCTAAAATGGCCCAGCGGTGCCACCCGGGAGAGTCACTGTCTATTGCAGGACCCATACTCACCGACGCCTGTTAGGTGTAAGGTGGGTGCTGGTGGCAGACCCTTACTCTGGGGAGCGCCTGGTGGAGGTACTGGGCTGTGAAGGTACATGGTTCCTGGAGGTCAAGGCATCCACTAATACGCTGACCACTACCCCCAGGATCTCTCCTGGGAGAGGCCAAAGTCAGGTGTAGGGCCTCGGCCCTCGGGCGCCATGTTTAGCGGGGGAGGGGAGGGAGAGAGAGAAGTATTAGATGGAAATGAATTAGTGCCCGCCTGGGGGCAGGGGTCTGACCAGAGGTTGCCTTGGGAGCCAGGGAAGGAAGCAATCAGTTTGTGCTGTGGTAGTTGAGGAAGACCGTCTCCTGTTCCAGGTCCAGTTTAAGATTTGAGCAAATGGAAGAGAGGTAGGAAGGAGGAGAGAAAGCTGAAACAGAGAGGGGGTGGGGCCTTGGCGTGAGTTACTGAGCCCTTTGGGAGCCAGGGCAAATTCATGGTAAATGTTTTTGGCCAGTCTGCCCTTGCTGGGTGGGGGAAGAGGGGGTGGGGAAAGTGGGGGCAGACAATCCTGTCGCATTTTGGTTGGTGTCCCTGGCTGGGCGTGCTGGTGGAACTGGTTGAGTGCGGGAATGGAGGCAGAGCGAACCTGGCCTGTGTGGAGGAAGGGGCCAGTTGAGGGAGGAGCCCACAAGCCGGGCAGGGGAACTTGAACTTGATGAGCCAAGCAGTAGGGCCGTTATGGGTCCTTGAGTGGGGAAGTGACCCAAGGCTGGATCTGAGAGTCTGCTGCCAGCTGTGGGGTGTGGCTGGGTGGTGAGGGGGCTGCAGGGAGTGGGGGGAGGGCTGGGTGCACCAGAGGCGGGCGCAGGTGCTCAGTGGGTGCAGAGAGGATTTGGACAAGAGCGCCCAGAAGGGCAGGGATGAAGTGAAGAGCGGACTCCCAGTGCCCTGGCCAAGGGAGAGCAGCTTCTAGGGTCGATTGGGGGGATAGGAGGTGTTGGGGAGGATACTCTCCCCCAGCCTAGCCGGGTGAGCGCATCCCACCCCTGCCGCTGCCCCTCTTGGCTGGGAGCTGTGCACTGGCGCTGGGTCCCTCGGGGTGAACTGGGGCCGGCCCGAGGACAGGAGTGGGCTTGCCTGGGCCCCTCCCTGGGGGGTGCAGGGAAAATCAAGCATCACATTCCATTTAATCACACCCAGCCTGTTCTTTTTCTCTGGTGGCCTAGGCCTGCCCAGGAGAGGATGTCGCCCCTGGAGTGACTTCACCCAAGCACTTCACGGGGAACCAGGCTGCCGGCCTCCCTCCTGCTCTGGCCGGGCCTAGAGCCCTGCTTGTTCCATGCCCTCTCTCCAGTCCCCTGCACCCAGTGCTGATGCCCAAACCCAGTGGCTCCCCCTTCCCAGGACGATGGTATTTAACACGAAGGGTGAGAGGCCAACACAGGCTTTGAGGTGAAGACCTGAGCTCACGCGGGGCCGGCCAGCTTCCCAGACACTCGGCTTCTGCATCTGCAGAAAGGAATTCAGGGTGCTAACTGTGCAGCCTCTGCGGCCGCTGGCTGGCCTATCCCTGCATGGGGTCCCGCGCCCACCCCTGGGGCTGTGGGGTCTGTAAGGTGCCATCCCGGCTGTGCCCCCTCTAAGTGCCCCGGAAATGGCGCTGCCCCCTCTTCCTTTTTGCTCCCAGCTCCTCCCTTCATCTGCTTAGGGTTCTATTTCTGGAACGGAACAAGTAAGCCTGGAATAACCCGCTGGGGATCCTGGCAGCTGAGGACGCCCCCAGCCCCCCGCGGGCCCTACCTGCCAGCTCCCACCAGCTCCCCCCACCCCAGATAGGCAGTGCTGCCTGTGACCTCACAGAACGTTGCCATGGCAGTAGATGTGATGTCATGGGGTCTTTTTGGCCTGAAAAACCACCCAGATTCCAGGCGTCCCAGGGGGCAAGAGTGGGGAGGGCTGACGGGGTGGAAGGGAGGAGGGTGTGAGGAATTTCTGGACAGAATGTTCCTCCGGAGGCTGAGTCTGCATTCTGCGCCAGACCCCTCCCCCCAGCCCTGGGCCTGGGCATCTACCCGCCTCCCCCCACTGGCCCTTGCCTTGCCTTTTCCTTCCTCCACAACCAGCCCACAGATACATTTTTTCCCCAGCCCACCCTCCCTGAGGCCACCAGTATATACTGCACGAGCCCCTAGGCATTATCCCAGCCACCCAGCCCCACGGACCCACACAGTCAGGGGTGGGTATGTGTGCATGGAGGGGACGTGTGTGTGTCACTTTTGGGGGGAAAAAAAAACTCGAGGAAACTTGTGCAGTTTCCCTTATCCGCCCTGTGGTTCACAACCCCTCACATTCAGGAAGTTCGCTCTGATGTCTGATCTCCGTGTCTCCCGCTGCAGACGGTTTCCTCCTTTTCCTATGACTGTGCGTGGAAGGAGACTCTTCCTCCTGAGGGTCCGAGACAATTAGTCGTTAAGTCACAGAAAGCTGGGTTCCCAATGGGAGGGCAGTTGATTGAGAGGAACTCTCAGTGAGTGAGGATCATTGCCCGGGGGAGGAGCTAGAACCGTTGGGACAGTGAGGGGACCCAGTTCGAATACCAGCTCTCCTCCCTACCTGTTGTGCAGCATTGGGCAAGTTACTGAATCTCCTGGGCCTTCTGTCTCAGCTGCAAAATGGGGTCCCTGCTGACCTCACGGGGCGGTGATGAGACTGATGATGGTGAAAGTCAAGAACCTGATACTACGCCCAGATCATTAGCACTCAATGAACAATTGTTGTTATTGTGTTATGTATGTTATGAAGAGGCATCGCCGGGCGAGGGCCAGGGAGAGGGAAGGCGAGTGAGGCATCCAGGGGGGAGATGTGAGGAGGCATATTGCTCTCGGGGCGTGTAGGTGCATGTTGAGCGGCCTCAGAGTGAATGCCTCCTGACATTTTCTGCCCTACGCACCTCACCCTCGTCCTTGCCTCGCTGCCGACTTCGGAGTTTGGGATCCTAGAGCAGGGTGATCTGTGAAGAGTCAGGCTTGGCCATCAAGTGGCACCAGGTCCAGACCCTGCCACCTGCTTCTTGTTGTCCTTCCTGGGTGCAAGGAGGGTTCCTGAAGTCCCCTGGTGGGGCTGCGAACTGCCTGCCCTCAGCTTTGGGAAGCCTGGAGTCCTCAGGATCTAGGTTTTGTGCTGGGACTGGGTAGGGGTGGGGCTAGATGAGGGGGCTCCCTCCCTGTTGCTGCAGCTGAGCCTCAGTGGGAAGGATGGGGAGAGCCCGCAGGGAGGCATCCTGCTAATGCTGCCTGCAGGTTGCAGGGGTGAGGGACAGCCAGGTGAGCTCAGCAATGGGCTCCAGAGACCTGGGTGCGGGCCCCAGTATTGCCATGGACCTCCCCGTGAGAGGCTGGGTGACTCCTACCTCTCTGCACCATCTGTGAAACAGGGAGGGAGGGGATGGTGTCTGAGGTCCTTCTCAGAGTTGGTGTTCTGAGGAGTGGTGTGCAAGGATGGGGTGTGTGTGTGTGTGTGTATGTTTAGAAAGGTTCCAACCCCAATCCAAGCAAAGATGGAGGTTAGAGAGCTCAGCTCCAGGAGGTCCGGGGGCACCAACCTCACTGTCAGGGGGGAGCATGGTCAGGGGCCAGGGAAGATGGTGAGGGGCTGTTCTTGGTTAACCCACTGGGTTGATATTTGCTGAGGGCCCACAGTGTACCCGGCCCAGTCCCAGGCCCTGGGGGCTCTGGGGACTTACCTTGTAGTGGGGAAGGAAGACCCTAAATGAGATAAGCAAGCAAAATACATAGTGTCCTGGAGAGTGAGGGGTTCTAAGAACAAAACTAAACCATGGAACCGGGAGAAAGTACGTGTTTGAGTGGGTTTGTGTCCGCGGGCTGAAGGTGGGCCGACAGCCCAGGCACTGTGGGTCTCTCTGGCCATTGGAGGTCTGGGTCTGCCAGCTCAGGGCCCACAGCTTGGGGTGTTGGGGGCTTCCCTACAGCACAGCCAGGGGCCTGGGGCAGGGGCAGCCTCAGGGAGACTGTGCCCTTGGGTTCCCCGGCCCTTGCCTTTTTCAGTCCCGGAAGCCCCAGAAACAGAGGAGCAGGCCTTCAGTCTGGGTGCCAGAGAGGGGCGGGGAGCTCCGCGTGCACGCTGGGCTGTGTTAGCAAACACTGCAGGGAAACACTGGGTGTTGAGTTCGGGAGGGGGTTTTGGAAATTTTTATCTTCTCAGAAAGCATCTCGACCAGTAGGTCGAAGGCATCTGATGGCTGGCCCTGTGGCCGTCCTCCAGCTGGCACGGGGAAAGGGTGGGGGCAGAGGGGCTGGTGCTCAGAGGATTGCTGGCCGGGAGGGAAGTTTCTCTTGTGGTGCTGAGGCCTGTGGTTTCTAATATTGACCCATCTCCCTGGTTTGCATCGTGCCGGATTGGGGAGGGGTGGAGCAGGGGGAGTCAAGGCGGGTACGGGGGAGCCTTGGGAGTGTGCAGGGTGGAGATGATAAATAACAGCTAACATTTATGGAGAGCTTCCTAAATGCCAGACCCTCTTCTAAGTGCTTAATGTGCTTCGTCTCATTTGGTACTCACAAAATAGCGCTCTGCGGCCCTGTTGAGGAGCAGCAAGGATGAAGTGACCTGCTTGAGGTCGCAAGTTAGTGGCAGAGAGAGTCAGGAAGGGGGTCCTGGCTGCTAACCCTGTTAGCTTAGACCTGTGGTATTCAAAATGTCATCCCTGGGGGGCGCCTGGGTGGCTTAGTCGGTTAAGCGTCCGACTTTCGCTTAGGTCATGATCTCACGGTTCGTGAGTTCAAGCCCCGCATCGGGCTCTGTGCTGACTGCCAGCTCAGAGCCTGGAGCCTGTTTCAGTCTATGACTCCCTCTCTCTCTGACCCTCCCCTGCTCATGCTGTTTCTCTCTCTCTCCTAGAAATAAATAAAACATTAAAAAAAAAAAAAGTCATCCCTGGGCCCAGAAACCTTTGAGAAATGCATGTCCTTGGGTCCTACCATAGGGCCACTGGATTAGACCCTCTGGGCATGGCCCAGCCACCTGTATGTCCACAACCCTCCAGGGGATTCTGAGATGCGCCCCCAGCTCACATTCTGTTCTGCCCAGAGTCAGACCTCTCAGGAGTTTTTACCCAGAGCAGGACAAGGGGCTCTTAAGGGCCTGTAATGGGCCCGGGGCATGTACTTTGTCTCCACCTTTTACGTCCAATCTCATTTCTATCCTTTCTGTCCTCCCCCCGCACTCCCTGTCTAGGCAGGCTGGTTAGGAGTGAGGGTTTTGGAGTTGGGAGATCTGGATTCCAATCTCGGTTTTGCAGTGTAGACTCTGCACATAGAAGGTCCCTGGGATCAGCCCTCCTGGAGTTTTCCTCCTTTCCTGGAGGCCAGAGCAGCTCAGGGAGGAGGCTGCTGGGCCTTCCTGCCTAGCCACAGTCTCCACAGGAGCATTGCAGAGCCAGAAGGGATAGTTGGTGGGGGGGGGGGTCAGGGTGCCACTGCCAAGGACTCCCGCGGTTGGGGCTGGTGGTTGTTGGAGGCTGAGGGAAGAACCTGGCCCCAATTAGCAGGCAGCTCCTAGAGATGAGTCTGGGATAGGGGTCCCTGGAGATTTCCAGATCACCCCTGCCTGGTGGCCTATGGGCCGGGAGTGAGGTCTGAGAGGGAGCTGGGTGAGGACTGAGGCTGGGCTGGAATGTGGCATCTTTACTTCTCCAGAGCCGTCCTCAGACTCCAGGCAGGCTGACCTGGGGACCGGGAGGCGCTAGCTGACTTGCCTCCCTGTCTCTCACTCTGTTCCTGGACCCTGTCCTCCCTCAACCGTCCACATTGCCTTGGCCATGAGCTACTCAGGAAGTTTCATCCCCTGAAAAGAAGTTTTGGCCTCAGCCTCCCATCTTCCAGGCCATAGGGGAAAAGGAGACTGGGCCATTTCCAGAAAGAGCACTGCTACCTTGATCTCTGCTGGCTTTCTTCCTCCATGCCCAGCTTTCCTCCCTGATACCAGGACCTTTCAGAGGGTCATTCTGTCCTCTCCCCTGTCATCCTCAGGGAGGGGTGAGCAGCTACCAGGAATGGGGTTAGGGCAGGCGTTTCCTGCTTGGAGACACTATCCTAAGCTGGTCCCTGCTCATCTTGGCAACTTCACGGTCATGCTCACATCCTTCTGTGTGATTCAGGGACCCCTGGAACCACTTTACTGGGTGGGAAACAGAGCCCTAGAGGCGGTAGGCAGGAACTGGATCTGGAATGGGATATTTCTCTCCTGTTTGGGGGAGTCCAAGGAGCTCAATTTTCAAGATGCCTTTAGTAGGAAACACACAAATGTCCCGGCAGGGAAAGGGTGGTTGGTGCTGGCATGAGGGACAGGACCAGTCCACAGGCATTTACTGGTGGCCAGTTACACATACATCCCTGTCCCCGGCGTGAGGGATACATCAGCTGAGTTGGTAAAAATGCTGCTTTGAATGTCTTTTGGAAGCAGGTAGGTTAAGACTCCCAAGACATATTCCCATGGTGAGATTACTTACACCCTAAGGACCAGAGACGTAGCACAGAGAGCAGGCTAATTGAGTTCCAGGGTAGGAGGGAGTCCTCCTTACTGGGTGTTCAGGAAGGGACTTACGGGGGAGGAGAGCTTGTTGGAAAAGAGCATGGATGGTGGGGGGGGCGGGGCGGCAATTTACAAGCAGAGGCTGGGATGTGGGAATAAGCAAGGAGATCTAGGCACAGGTCTGGACGGGGCAGAGCTTTGGAGCCAGGGTAATGGTGGGGGGCTGTGAAAGCCCACAGAAGAGTTAAGATTCTGGCCGACTTCATCCTGGACTGTGAGGGTTTCACACAAAGATCATGAAGCGCAGAGTCCCAAGATGGGGTTCAAATTTGTTATGGCCAGTAGTAGTCAATGTCTTTGGGCTACTCGTTTACCTTGTCCTTTTCTGTGAAGTGGGGCTCAAAGGTAATAATGGGACCCACCACACTGGGTTCTTGTCATGAGTAAATGACAAGGTGAAGATGGCTGGAATGTAGGAACCAGCATGACTTTGACTCTGGCTCCTTTCTGGAGGGGTCCACAACTGAGTCACACGCCTTGGTGAGAGGTTTGTCAAGCTGGGTGGTTCTAGTACCAATAGGATTATTTTTCATTTTCCAAACTCTACCTCCCAAGCATGGGGCTAGCCAGGTTAAGTCTGAACCTTGGGTTGGCGTCATCAGGCCTGCTTCAAGAGGCACTCCGCCCATCATGGCCACCAGCCCTGGGGAGAGAGCCAACCCATGGCTGTTTGCCCTGAGGCCTCACACTGTTTTCTCCCTGTATTTTGCAGCCCATCAACCCTGAGAATGCCCCAAAGAATGTAGCCAACACGGTGAGTGAGTGATGGCAGGTGCTGGGCATTGTGTGGGGGGCCCGGAAAGCAGAAGGTGGATTTGGGGGAAAGTGAACAGATGTGTTTGGGGATGTCTTTCTGGAGTAGACCTGGGAGACTTGGGGGGAAGTGACGAGCTTCTGGGTCACGTTGGGAGAGGGGCACCTGATATCACTTGAGTGTTCGGAAATGGATTGCTAGGGAATTAGGCAAGTGGGAGAGGCCAGTGGTTAAATGTGGGTTTTGTTATTAAATATGTAGAATGTGAGAAAGCCGGGCAGATGTTTCCAAATAGAACTTTCTGACTTAGCAGAAAGACAGACAATTTTCCAGTTTCCTCAAGGCAGCACAGAGGAGGAAGGGAAGGGAGTGGGTGGGTCCTGATGTGCAGAAACCGAGGTTAGCAGCTGAGGGGGACCTCCTGGCCATGGCCGGCACGTGATAATGGGCTGACAGTTGGAGGGCTTGTGTTCAGATCCTACCTCATCCAAGCTTCTTTTTCTTCTTCTTCTTCTTCTTTTTTTTTTTTTAAGTTTATTTATTTATTTTGAGAGAGCAAGCGAGCAGGAGAATAGGTGCAGGGGAGGGGCAGAGAAAGAGAGAATCCCAAGCAGGCTCTGCACCACCAGCACAGAGCCCAGTGCTGGGCTCGAACTCACAAAGTACGAGATGATGACCTGAACTGAAACCAAGGGTTGGACGCTTAACTGACTGAGCCACCCAGGTGCCCCCTTCATTCAGGCTTCTAGTTGTGTGACCACTGGCAAGTCATGAGCCTGCCTGTGCCTCAGTTTTCTTTTTTTCTTTTTTCTTTTTTTATGTTTTATTTATTTCTAGGAGAGAGAGAGAGAGAGAAAGAGAGAGAGAGAGAGAGACAGTGTGAGCAGGGGAGGGTCAGAGAGAGAGGGAGTCACAGACTGAAACAGGCTCCAGGCTCTGAGCCGGCAGTCAGCACAGAGCCCGACGCGGGGCTCGAACCCACGAACCGTGAGATCATGACCTAAGCGAAAGTCGGATCTCAACTGACTAAGCCACCCAGGCGCCCTTGTGCCTCAGTTTTCTTACCTGCAAAGTGAGAAGAGGAAAATCATAAGCATGGTCGTGAGATGCAAATGAGTGAGTTGGGTCGCTCTGAAGGGCCTTTAGTGGCAAAGAAATGCTAAAACACATGATTAAGTTCGCTCCGAGGCCCTTCTGCCAGCCCCCTCTCCCCCAACCCCTGCCAAAGCCAGGTGGTGAAAAACGAGGGTGGGTGCCGTTTGATTACATTCTTTGACTCCCCTCTCTGACTGCCTTTTTTCTCCGCCTCCAGGGAGAAGGAGCTTTCCGGGGTGGAACCACACGGAAAAGCCTTGAGGAAGAGGTAAGTATGGAGATGGAGAAGGGAAGGGTGTGACTGGGCTTGTGGTGCCCTGGGGGGATTGGAGGTTTGGGTGCTGTCTGCTACCTGCCTTGTGGGGAGCAACCCTTGCCTTCTTTCCAGAAGGACAGGCAGGGGTCTCTCAGTGCTAAGGCTGAGCAGGGGGGGAGGGGAAGGGATGGTGAACAGGCCCCATGTACTTATGCACTGGACCTCAGCCTTGGCCTCGGTCCCCAGCTTGGCTGGATCCAGGGCTCCAGAGCTTGTTTGCCCATCATTTTGCCAGACCTCGGAGCTCCGGGCTGGGGAGGGAGGCCACAGAGGCGTGCTGGGAGGGCTGGCTTGGTAGTGAGCAGGACACCAGCAGAACTGCAGCAGAGGGATGACGGACAGAGGTGAAGAAGGACTTCTGGTCTCTCAGAGGGTCGTCAGGCCTCAAGGAAGTGCTGGCTCTGCTTCTTTGGAGCAAGGAGTCTTTGAAAACGGCACAACCTTCCGTGTGGCTTCAATGCCATCAATTCTGGAGGAAGAAGCTGGAAGATGGGCCAGTTGATCCCTCTGGGCTCTTCCGGCCCTGCAGTTTTGGCGGAGCTCAATGGGCAAATTGCCTAAAGGAAAAGAGCCTGAGGAAGGGCAGAAGGGGCTCTCCTGGGTCCCTGCTGTGAGCAGTGTCTGGGCTTGTCCTCCTGTGCCCAGGGTAGACGCCCCACACAGTCGGGCCTTTCCCTTTCTCCCCAACCCGTGTCTGACGATTTGGCCCTGTGCTGGCCCCCGTCGTCGCCCGCCCCGATCCTCAGAGGAACAGGGAGTGGTTTTGGCGGTTGGCACAGGGGAGCTGTTGATGGCGTGAGGCCCTATCATCTGACAGCTGCCTGACCCGTGGTGGGGAGGGCCCCAGAGGGAGGCGCTCGGGCGGCGGGAGGCAGCCACTGCAGGCGGCCGCCACGGCCACATTGCCCTGGGGCAGCCCTGCATGGTCAGCCCTGTGAAGTAGAGGCGTCCCTGGGGCTGCACGACTTGTCCAGGAGGAGCGGAAGCATGCCTTTAAAATTAGGGGGGAAGGCTCTGTTCAAGGTATGCATGGGTCCTAGGGGCATGGGGTGCACACGCTGTGGGGGGGACTCTTGTCCAAGTTGGTGGTATTTTGGGGACTGGGATGTGGATCAGAAATTACGTTTTGTGTGTCCCTACTGCTGAGGACGAACTAAAGCAGTGCACACAGAGCATATAATATATGCTCAATAAATAGTAGCCATTTGTATTCCTGTTATTTTGACCAAGGGCCTGGAGCTGGGCTGGGTATTTTTATGATCCTCACATACCCTGCTACGGTGGATGCTATGGTCCCATTAAACATTTTTTTTCTAATGTTTATTTATTTGAAAGAGAGAGAGTGAGCAAGGGAGGGGCAGAGAGAGAGGGAGACAGAGGATCCAAAGCAGTATCCATGCTGACAGCACAGAGCCCAATATGGGGTTGAACTCACAAACTGTGAGATCATGACTGGAGCTGAAGTTGATGCTTAAGCGACTAAGCCACCCAGGCGCCCTTGGTCCCATTTTTCAGATGAGGAGGTAGAGGCTTGAAGGGGCTCCGTGAATTGACGAGTGCCTTCCCCACCCCTTCCTGGGTCTGCGGCTTGGATCCAGTGGTACCGGCTCTCCTGGCCCTTGGCCAGGGCATGATGGGCACACTTACAAGCTAGGTCCTGGTGCTGCCGCTTCCCACAGCCCCAGCCTGGGCCAGACATAGCTTGTCAGGGAAAGCTGCAGCAAGGGAGTGAAGTTAGACATCATGAGGAACTTTGTGACGCGATGGTGGGTATGACCTTGGTCCCGGGGAAGAAACAAGTGGCTCTTTAGTTGGGACGGGAGGTTTGTTTAAGAAGGAAAGTTTGTTGATTTGGGATGAAAGCGTGTGTGTCTGTTCTGTGCCAAGGTGGGTAAAGGGTTGTATCCTGCCTGGATGTGGGAAGAGGGACCCCATGACTTCGGGTTTAGCTTCTCTAGTCCTGGGAACACGTGCAAGGCTCAGCAAGCGAGCGGATTCCAGAATGGCCTATGTACGGCAAAGGAGGGAAAACCTGATGTTTAAAGTTCCCGGACGCCTCTCCCAGGATGGGTGATCCCAGGGTCATCGGTTCATGCCCTGCTCAGTCATGGGGGCCCCCACGCAGTCTGCCCCGTGCCAGGAGACCTGCTCTTGAGGCGGCACGGTTGCGGCCCTGAGCCTGGTGCCGTGCTGGTGCGCCTGTTTGTCGAGCTGTTTTCCTGTCTCTGGCCCGGGGCCCAGGCCTCACAGCCGGAATGGTTGTTTTCCTCTAGCAGGGCTGGTGTGGAGAGAGGTCTGTGGATGGTGTGCTGTGTCGTACTCTGTTTTGGAAAAATCCAGGCTGGTGGGCAGGAAGGAGAGAGGAAGGGGTGTGGCTGGAGGGGCTGGTGGGGGCAGGAGGGGGTGGCCACAGCCCCCAGAGCAGAGGTAGGAATGGGGACGGGCCCCTGACGTAGATTGGACACCGAATTCTGACTGTCTGACGTGGCCCCCGGTGTGGCTTATGGACCCTCCTCCCAGCTCGGCCCCCTGGGGACTGGGGCTCAGGAAATGGCTTTTCTTTTGGTCCAGAGCTGTTGTGTTTGGTCTGTGGACCTCAGAGGCAGGCAGGACTGTTCCCACACAGTTGTTGCTCTGAGCCAACCCCACCCAAGGGCTGGGGTTCCCGCTCTTTACCGCACAGCGAAGAAGGCGGCAAATAACGGAGCCTAGGGCCACAGACCTTGAACCACTCATAAGTGTCCGAGTGGGGAGTGGTCGTTGGCAGTGAGGACCAAAGCAAAAAGAGTTGGCTGGATCAGCGGGACAGAGGGTGAAGGTTAGATATTAGGAGGAACTTCCTGATGGAGAAGTCAGACACTGTTTTGGTGGGGGAGCTGTGGAATTTCCTTCACGCTGTTCTCTTAGTGAAAGAGAGATCGTGGTTTGGTGATGATTGTAGGGGAGTTCCTGGTGCCTAGGGAGCTGGATCAAAGTTGTATTATCCATCTCTGTCCTAGGAGAAGCTGGGAGGAAGTGGAAGCCGAATGGGCAAAGGGCTTTGAGAGCCCCAGAGAGAAGAATGGGATTATAGGCTGACAGCAAGCTCATTTTTCTTTTTCAAATAATATCTTTGTAGTACTCTTTGTAAAAGCCTCTGGAAATTTCCCCTGGGGGCTTTAGGTGGAACAGGTGAATCACATAAGATTGCATGAACATGGTGTTATACCCGTTTTACAGATTGGCCAGTGAGACCCGGCAGCGGCTTCTCACGTCTGTTCTTGAAGAATGTCTCCCCTCCTCCACTATAAGCTCTCTGAGGTCAGGGATTTGGGCTCCTCTGGTCCCCGGTGCCTGGCACACAGCGGGTGGCTCTCAGTGAGGGTTTTCGGAATGAGGAGACGAGCCCAATGACAGAGAGCAGAGATGAGTGATCTCTCCACTGGCCGCCAGCCTCTTGGGGAAGGGCCTGGGGGCTGAGGCGTGCATCGGGGGGGGGGGCGCCCATCCCTAGCCTCGTGGGTGAGGTCACCTGTGTGTTCTGGAGCCTTAGGCCGTGCCCGCTCACCCCTTTGCCCCCACACCTGTGTGCCATTCTCCATGTCCACTCGACTCAGGCTTGTCACCCGTGTGTGTCTGCCTTCTGCCAGCGAGTGTCACATGTCCTCAAACTCTGCAGAAAACAGGAAGCTCCGTCAGCTAGAGGACAGCCCAGTGATTCAACAGGGGATGACCATCCAGCTGTTCCCGTCCCTGTCATCAGGTGGGGTCACGGTCCAGGGCAGCTTCCTCCCCTGCCGCCCCTTTCCCGGCCAGCCTGGCAGAGCGGAGCCGGCTTGGACTTTGTCTTATCCCCTCTGGAGGCGACATGGCCAGACGCTGTTGGGGCCAAGTTTTTATTTATCTTCCTGGGCTTTTTTGGGGTGGAGAGGTTAAGGAATGTGGAGTGTTGTAACGCTGGGAGGGGGTGTGGAGAAACGGGATCCGGCTCTCCTGGCCCGTTCTTCCTTTTCACCCCTGCGCCCGAGGAGGCTGCTGGCTCCCCTCGGCTCCCCAGCCCCATCGCCATGCTGGTTTCAGCATCACGTTGTCTCCCTGCAGCTCCGTGGGCCTGGACCTGTGGCCCTGACCACACCGTGGGCCTCGGCTACAGCTGTGGCTTCCCGTTGTGCGAGGCAGCTGCGGTGGCCTCCTCCAAAGTGGCTGTGGATCAGCAACAGCTGAAACCCAAGGGGCTATTTATAGCAGGGTGGTCCCGGGGCCTGGAGCAGGGCCTGAGGCCTGGGGCCGTCCAGCGGCTCCTCTTCAGGGCCCAGTGAAATCAAGACGGATGAAGTGTTGGGTCTCTGTGTTCCTCTGGGTGGGTAGTTTTGGAACAGCCTGGTTTGGGGCTTGAAAACCAGACACGATCCCTCCTACCACCCCCTACCCCCCCATGCCTGACTCATGCAAACCCAAGTTGTCATGGCCAGGGGTCTGTGGAGGGGGACAGACACTTTCCTCCCCGACAGCCCAGCTTGGCTGTTTCTCCTGCTGCTGCCTCAGAGGCTGGGTAGTTCAGAGCTGGGCCGTAGCCCATGCAGGGGGTGCTTGGGGTACAGCCTCCTCACAGGTGGCTGCATAGAGAGTCCTTCTCTTCGCGGGGCTGCCCTGACTTCGGGCCCTGCCGGGAGCCAGGCCCCCAGGCTTCCCCACGTGCTCGTCTCCTCAGGGCCCCAGTGGTTAAACCCAAAGTCTGAGGGTGAATCCTGCCAGTCGTTGTCCCGGGGGTGAGTCACTGTGCCTCAGTTTCTCCTCTCCCTGGCAGACTGTGGTCCTTTCTCCTCGGAGAGGTGGTTGCAACTTGGTGGTGGGGAAAGGCTGGCTTCGGGGAGGCACAGGGATGTGTGGAAGGTGCCGATGGGCTTGGCGAGCTCTGGCTGGGCCCAGGAATCTCGAAGTTGGGCGTTCAATTTTGCATCGTGAGGTAGCTGACAGAATGGGTGGCAGACGGTGGTAGAGGTGATGCAGGGCTCCGATTTTGTATAGAGATGAATGTGGGTTGTACGCATAACTACCCTTTTAATTGTATTAGATGTAATAACAGTAACAATATAGACGTGCTTCATACACATGCGTTCTTTTACTCTTCAGACAGCTCCATAAGGATGGCCCCATCTTACATGTGATGATACAGAGACCCTGAGCGCTAAGTCGCAAGGTCGCCCAGCAGGATGTTGCAGGACCTTGATCCTGAGCTTTCATCACTGTGCCATTGGGTTGTCTTGGGCTGTTGGGGACCCGAACTTGGGTCTGTTTGCCTAAATTTGTGCAAGTTGACAGCCCTAGAGATGAGAGCAGGTGAGGGGGTAACAGATGATGGATGGTGGGTCCTCAGGAGGATGACTGGCCACCCAGCACTGGTCCTGGTCGGTACACGCCGCCCCTCACTGCTCTCGACCCACAACTTCTGCTCAAATGGCTGCTTTGAAGGGGAGGAGTGTGGGATGCTGGTGGTCAGGGGGCAAAGGTTCAGAGCCGGGCAGAGGCTGCTGTCACCAGTCTTTCCTTCTGTCATGCTTGCGGTCGGTGTTCTCCGCTGGGGGTTACTGTTACGACGTCCAGTGAATCAAGATGAAGTGTGTTTCCATCCATTTAGTAACTGTTTTATTGAGCGTGTACTCAGTGCAGACGGCACCAGCCTGGAGATTTCTCAGCACTTGTGGTTTCTTCCTTCCCTGGGCCCTCTGGGGGCTCGCGCGCACACTCACAATGAATCGGCATTGACTGCTGTTGGAGTTAGGTCGCTGTGTTGCCCAGATGTTAGGGTGCCTGGGCTGGAATGTTGGCAAGGTGAGAGGAGTATCTGTGTTTGGCCACTGCTCTCATGGGCAGCTCTCCCCTGGCCTCCTTCCTAATGCCGCTTCTCTTTCCTCTGTCCCAGGGCTCCAGCAGAGTCACCCCGAGTGTCCAGCCTCATCCCCAGCCCATCAGGTATGCCTGGCCTGTGTGTGGGGCGAGGGGTGAGGTGCCGCTGTGAGGTCACTGTGGGTCTTTCCAGGAAGTCATGCCCTTGGGTGTCTGAGACCGAAGTCATAAAGCTACAGGTAGGGAGCATGGGCAGATGGGCAAGCCACCGAGAGAGGATGCGGGTAGCTGCAGACCCTTGGAAATGACCATGTTTTGAGTTCTAGCTCGAAGCCAGGCCTTGAGCTGGATTTTTTTTTTTTTTAATGTCCCTGCACGATCTCACCTAGTCTTGGCAACAACCCTGCAAGGTAAGTATTCTATTCCCATTTGGCACATGGGGAAACCGAGTCTCGGGGAGGTGCGGTGACTTGTTAAAGGTTACGCATCCAACAGGAGGCAAAGCCTGGGTGTGGTTCAGGACTGGCGGGCATCAAGGTTGTGCTAGACCCAGGTCCTCATCGTGGGCAGGGGTTTTTGATGTTGGAGGGTCATTTATGAAAGGACACTTCTCTCTCTGGCTGGACTGGTGGGGGCTGGGGAAGGGGATGCACAAGGACTCGGTGCCTTGCTGATCTGGAGTCTGTGTCCAGGTCCTGTGGTTTTTTGGCTTGGGCCCTTCCCTCTCTGCCTCACCTCCACATCTGAGGCTCCTGAGATAAGTAAGAATCTGGCTCCGGGGAAGTGGAGCCCCAGCCAGGGAGCGCTGGTATGTAGCTAAAGCTGCCAGTGCCAGCTGCCTGCAGACCTGAGCGGCCCCTTAGAGAATCCTGTCCTTCCCTTACAGCTGAGAACCACCTTGGGGTGAGGGTGCAGGGTGCGATGCTGAAGTTGTCCAGGTGGTGGCACTGTTCTGCCTTGGACCCCATCCCTGCCCCCAAAGGCTGCAGTGAGAACCTTATCTTAGGGACAAGGAATGGCCCAGCTCAGAGGTCAAATTCAAACTGGTCTCCTTACCACAGCCCACTGGCCCCTCTGCCACTTGGCTCCTGTCCTTGCCGCCATGGAGAAGCCACACCTTGCTCTTGGCCTCCCTACCTCCAAGCCCCATGTGCACAGTTGGGTTCAGAGTTAACCCTAGTGGACATCTGGATTCTGCCAGTGCCATCCTGTCTCTTTGAAATATGCTGGTGGTATTTCTCTGCTGCCCCTCCAGTCTCACCTTGACCGTGCTGTAGTGAAAGTTTCTCAGAAGGAAATGGGAGTGTTGCCTGCCTTGGATAGAAAGAGGAAGGGAGGCAGTAGGGAGTTGGTGACAGGGAGGGTATAAGTTGCCCCCAGAAGCCACAGGTAGGCCTCAGAATGGAGCTTCAGTGTCCTGAGACCCATATCCCCTTCCTGCCAGCCCTCTTGGGGCCACCCTGGGCCCTCCCGCTGGAAGAGAAGCTGAATGAGGTATAAAGGAGTGAGACCCACCTCCCCTCACCCAGTGCCTAGCCCAGGGGCTCCTCGCTTCTTTTAGGAGCTCAGGTGGCCACCTACTACCACAGCAGCAGAGGCTCATCACCCTCTTAGAAGTCACGGAGGCCACTGCCAAGAAATAGCCCTTGCGGGCCGTGGGAGCAGCCAGAGGTGGGGGAGAGCCAGGGAACAAAGGGCAGGAGCTGGCCTGCCTCTGGGGAGTGCTGGAATGTGCACTGTGGTCTGCTTATTGGAGCCCAGGTGAGCTTGTCACCTGAGCTGCCCTTTCCCCTGAGAAGTCCCTGCCCCCCTTCCCCCCAGCTCGGGAGCAAGGGGAGGGCCGCAGAATGCTCGGCTCCCAGCCACTGCTCTCCTTCCTATTCCGGATCCGTCCCAGGATCCTCTGGAAGACTTGTGCTAGACCAGGTGGCCACAGCATGTGGGAAGGCCGAGCTGGACTCCTGGGCTCCTGGCATGTTCTGATCCTGACCCTGACCTCTGGGATTACAGGTTGAAGGCAGTACCAACAGAATTGATGGGCACCTAGGGTTGCTGTCGTCACTGTTTGGCTTTGAAACGGCCCGAGACTCTTGCCAGCCCCTGCCCAGCTCCCTTCTCCCTGTGCTCCCAGCCTGGCCTTGCTGGCTGCACTGGCTTTGCCAGGGGAGGCCTCTGGCCTTGGCGCTGGGTCAGGGGACAGCCAAGCCTCCGGGGTTGGAATTATGGGGCACTGATGGTGTGTAGATCCCTAAACCGTGCCCTGAGGAGCAGGGTTCTGATCCACACCCCCTTCTGCCTCCTGTCTCTCCAGAAACATGAGTGTGAGCCGGACCACGGAGGACAGCTGTGAGCTGGACCTGGTGTATGTCACGGAGAGGATCATCGCCGTCTCCTTCCCCAGCACAGCCAACGAGGAGAACTTCCGGAGCAACCTCCGAGAGGTGGCCCAGATGCTCAAGTCCAAACATGGAGGCAGCTACCTGGTGAGGATGGGGCCTGGTACATGTCCCCCACCCCCGTCCTTGCTGCTGGTGGGCCAGCTCTTTGCCTTGCTCATGGCCTGAGTCTTCACTTATCCTCCAGCCCAGCTTTACTGGAAGGAGTGTGTCTACGGCTGGAATGTAGCATCTGGAGCCAAGTCACATGTGCCCGTGTGCGTGCATGTGCTCACAAGTGTGTATATGTACAGATAGGCATGTGTGTGCCCATGTGCATGTGCTTGAGTGTATATATGTGTACACACGGGCATGCGTGTGCATGTATGTGCCCGTGTGCATGAGTGTATGTATATGTACACATGTGTGCATGTGCATGCCCGTGTGCATGTGCGCATGCACATGAATGTATGTATATGCACACACAGGCATGTGTGTGCATGTGTGCCCATGTGCACGTGGGCATGAATGTATATATATGTACACCTAGGCATGCGTGTGCATGTGTGTGCCCATGTGCATGCGTGCGCACACGAGTATATGGATATGTACACATGGGCATGCATGTGCACGTATGTGCCCTGTGCATGTGCGCGCACACATGACTATGTATATGTTCACACGGACATGTGTATGTGCACAGATGCATGTATACATGGGCATGCATGTGCCTGTGTGTGCCTGTGTGCATGAGTGTGTGTATATGTACACATGGGCATGTGTGCATGTGTGAGTGTGTGCACGAGTGCATGTATGTATACACAAGGGCATCCATGTGTATGCCCGTGTGTGCATGAGTGTATGTATATGTACCCATGGGCATGTGTGCACACACATGCATGTACACACGGGCATGCATGTGCATGTGTGTGTGCATGCATGAGTGTGTGTATGTGTACACATGGGCATGTGTGGGTCTGTGTGTGCCTGTGTGTATATGTGGGTGTTGAGCAGGAGGAGAACCTAACAAGAATTTGTGTTATCGAGCGCTCCCTGTGAGGCAGGCCCTGTTCTGTCTGCTTTCCACATACTTAACTTCATGGCAGTGCAAGAAAGCAGGTTTTGCCAGAGCACAAAGAGGTGCGGTGTTTGCCTGCGGTCACAGTGTCAGGAGGCGGTGGAGCTGGCACACCGCCCGTGCCTTGAGAAGTCTGACGCCAGGGTTGTGGCAGTGCGCAGCCTAAGGGACCTTGTGTTGCTGTCACGGGGATGGTGCCTGGCCCAGGAGCACATCGCGAGTGTGGACGAGGGGCCCGGTGGGGTTCTCCCCTAGTGGCAGAGGGCCGGCGCAGGGGATTGGCCCTCACCTTGGCCCCAGGGGAGGGCTCCGTTCTACAAGGAGGTGCTTGTGGAGTTGGGCTGCCCCTGCCGATCAGACTGTGCAGCCACAAGGGGCTGCCGTGATGTGTGAGCAGAGTCCCGTGTCAGAGGCTGTGTTAGGTCCCTGGGGCTGCTGTGACAGATTACCACCAACTTGGCGTCTTGCAACAACAGAACGAATTTTCTCACGGTTCTGGAGGCTGGAAGTCCAAATCGAGGTGTTGGCCAGGCCATGCTCTGTCTGCAGGCTCTATGGGGAATCCTGCTTTCCCCTTCCTGGTTCCCAGTGCCTCCCAGTGATCCTTAGTGACCTTGGCTTCCCACTGCATCACCCCAGTCTCTGCCTCTGTCCTCACACGGCCTTCCTCCTTTCCTGTATCTCTCTGTGGGTCCTCTTCTCCTCTTACAAGGAAACCAGGCATCGGACCCAGGGCCCGCCCTAAATCCAGAATGATCTCATCTTGAGATCCTTAACTACTTACATCAGCAGAGGCCCTATTTCTAAATAAGGCCACGTTCCAGGTGGATATGAATTTTTGTGGGGCGCTGTGGAACCCACCACAGACAACTGTCCATCAGCTGTGTTGGGCAGTGTTGAGAGCCCAGCTTCAGACATCAGAGAGTCCTGGGTTTGAATGCTGGCAGTGCTCTTACTGTCTGACCGTGGCCACTCGCCTCACTAAACTTTAAGTTCTACGTCTGTAAAATGGATCTGATTGTACCACCTACCTCTTAGGGTTGTTGAGAGAACTAAGCCAGCTGCTAGGTGTAAAGTCCTCAGCATTGGGCTGGCAGGTTGGGGACACTCGAGTGGTAGCTGTTGTTAATATAGTAAAGTGTGTGCGGTTACAGGGTCCACAAATGGACTCGAAGCCATATGGGATCATTTCCAGTGTCAGGAGTCTAGGATTCTGTGGGTCTCACTGCCATGCCACCCTCCCTCCGTCTTGCCCATTGCAGGCTGTGTGGTCCGCTTTCCTGGGCAGGGGACGGCACAGTTTTCTTTGAGTTTCCTGGGCAATGAGGTGGAGGTGGAGACAGGAATTCCAGGGACTGGGGGGGTCTTATGGGATGTGGTTTGGTGTCAGGGGGTATCTGCTGGGAGAGGGGCGCCAAGGGTCTGAGGGGCCCCACTCAGGGTGATTTGCACACTCTGGAGGGCGTCCGACCACAGAGCTGGTGCTTTTTCAGAGGCATGAGGTTCAAAAGTTGACACGTGAAGTGGAAACCAGAGATGGCCAAACACTTAATCATGTAACACCACCGGATTCCCGTCCGGTGTGAATGGGTGGCATGTGGGACCCGAGACAGGCTGCATCCCCTTCTCATCTTCAGCTTGAATATCTTGAAACAACATCTTGGGGGTCTGTCTGCTCACTGAGGGTTGGGGCTGAATGTCTTTGTACTTCTCTCTCCTCGTCTTTAACTGTTTTGTTAATGTTTTTATTATTTTTGAGAGAGACAGAGTACGAGTGGGGGAGGGGTAGACAGAGAGGGAGACATAGAATCTGAACTGTCACCACAGAGCCTGCCATGGGGCTGAAAGTCATGGACTGAGAGATAATGACCTGAGACAGAGTCAGATGCTTAAATGACTGAGCCACCCAGGTGCCCCCTCTCTCCTCTTTATCCTGAGAACCTATAGTTGAATGCCTATTGGTCAATGTGTGGGTCTGATGGGACTCCACTGTAAGCTTAGGGATGGATAGAATTTTCACTGGGTGGTTGGGAGGAGTGGAAAGGCAAGGAAAGAGAGACAGAGAGACAGATGGGCAGCCAGCCAGCTAGCACCATCTCATGATCTCTTCTTTTTCCTCCTTCTAGCTTTTCAATCTCTCTGAGCGGAGGCCTGACATCACAAAGCTCCACACCAAGGTGAGCTGATGCGAATTAGGGGTGGGGGCTTCCCACTGCCTGGAAGAGAAGGAGAATAGCTAGGCTCCCTCTCCTGTGGTCCCTACTTCAGACTCGGGGTTGGGGGGGAAGGGCTGAGACAGTTCGCAAAGCCTATTCTGTTTCTATGCCAGCTTCCATTTGGACACAGAAAATACCGTATTTACAGTTTCTATGATACAAATTGAAGACAGCAAAGCTGGATGCAGCAATTTCCCACCCAGGTCTACCCCCTGGGGTGCATATAGCATCTCTGGGGTGAGGCTGGAGCTGTGAAAGTTTTAGTCATATTGAAAAACATTTTGGATTTAAACTGACTGGGAATTGCCAATGGCTGGTTTTCACTTGCTCTCTCGGCGGGCTGAGTGCCGGGCTTTGTGTGGATATCTGCTCTGCCTCCCAGATTCTGTGTCTGTTGCTGTGGGACCCTGGGCAGGTGACAGTTCTCTGGGCCTCAGTTTGCCCCTCTGAAAGTAGATGGCCTGGATTAGATGTGCTCTCTGGGCTCTTCCAGGCATTTCTCTTTTAGTTTAATGATCAATGAGTTGAGAAAAGTTTTGAGCCTGAAGATGGCCATTCAGATCTGCTCTCTGTCCCCTCCAGGCTTCCCTTGGTCGGCCTGAAAAATCAATGGCTTGCGTGTCAGGGCCTGGAAAAGACCTGTGAATGTCTGGAGCCTCTTCATTTTTCCTCTTTGGCCCTGATCCAGGCGTTGGGGTCGTCTGTGGGAGGAGAACTTGGGGGTAACGCTGGCAGAGGGGGCTCAGCACATTTTGAGGTCAGAGTCATGTGGAAGGGACCTTGCGGTCATTGACTCCAAGCCTTTGTTTTACATGCACGTGAGGAAACTGAGGCCGGGACACGGGCCATGACTTGCCCGAGGCCCCACAACAAGGCAGTGTGAGAGCGGACACTTGGGCCCAGGGTCTCTGGTCCACAGTGTTGCCCTCACTCTGGGTTGCTAGGCGGGGCAGGAAGCAAGGCTGGCTGGAGGCCGGTGCCCTGGGGCCAGCACGAGGTGTATGCACAGCTCCCGCTGCCCTGGTGGGCTCTCCGGGGCTCCTGACACTTCTTACTCAAGTCTTTGACCACAGGTACTGGAATTTGGCTGGCCTGACCTTCACACCCCAGCCCTGGAGAAGATCTGCAGCGTCTGCAAGGCCATGGACACTTGGCTCAATGCAGACCCTCACAACGTCGTTGTTCTACACAATAAGGTCAGAGCAGGGTCCTCAGGGTGCCTGTGTGTGAGTGTGTGTGCGTGTACGCACGTGTGCGTATGTGAGCACATGCACACATGCATGGACGTGTCCTCGGATGGACATATGTGCCTGCCTGTATCATTGGATTCTGAGCGTGCAAGTCCGTGTGTATTCGCCTTTCTAGGGGATGGTAGATCCTGTCCTGGGGGCACCTGAGAAATGGGGGTCATGAGCTTGTGGGGCGCTCAGGTGTGGCAGATGATCAACTGCGTGTCTTCTCTTCGAGACTCAGCCTGACCTGCTCCCCTCCCTTGCATCTCATTCCCTCCTTTGAACCACACCCCTCTCACCAGCTACTGCTCCCTTTTTTCTCCCGGCTTCTGGATGGGTTCTGGGTTATAATAAAGGCTTTGTCTTTGGGGTTCTTTTAGGGAAACCGAGGCAGGATAGGCGTTGTCATAGCAGCTTACATGCACTACAGCAACATTTCTGCCAGGTAAGAGCCTCTCCTTCTCTGAATATTGACAGCAGGAACCCCCTGGGCCCGTCCCTCCGTGGCCTCTCCCTTCATTGGCTGGGAGAATAATGACAGGGTGGGGTGGAGGGGCCCACAGAAAGGAGAGGGATCTGCCCATGGCTCTGAGGCAGGTGGCTGTGCACGGAGGGCAGGAACAAGGAGAGTCCTCTACTGGGGGCACTGGTGGGAGCAGCCCTGAGGCCATCCAGGGACACCCCACCCAGCCACTCTCTCAGGACCCCTTTTCCTTGGCAACCAGCCTCCTTTTTTCCTGAGTGAGCAGGTGAGGAAGTCAGAAGGAAATGTTGGATCCAATCTGGGCCTGGCAGAACCATCTAGAAGTTATCTCATCCTTGTGGGCCTTGATAAGGCCTTGGGGGCCTGGAATGGGATGTTGTTAAAGAGTCAAGAACAGGGGGGCTATATCATCTGTCTCTTCTTTTCAAAATGATCTTTTTGCAGACAGATAGAATGTTCTGTGGAGGGCTTAGACGGTGGTTTTGTGACTGTAAGAATCTCAACCCAGCTTAATCTTTCCTTAATGGGGAACATTTCCTGTGCACCTACTGTGTGCGACATTTGCTAAGCTCTTTATGCATGTTATTTCACTTAATTGCTATAACGACCTTCAAGGAAGGTGCATATCAGTCTTATTTGACAGGAAAGGAAAGTCAGGTTCAGAAAGATTAAGTAACCTGCCTCAAGGCACGGGGCTAATAAGTAAGTAGCAGACTTGGAATTGGGAGGCCAGACAGTCTGGCTCCCCCGTATGGGATGTAGGGATGCTGGAGCACTCTTTTCCTGAAAGCTTCTCAGCATGGTGTGGCTGGAGGGCTCTACAGGTCTGGAGGAGCAGGGGTAGGGAGACAAGGGAGTTGGCTCCTCTGACCACCTGTGTGTCTCCCTGCAGCGCTGACCAGGCCCTGGACCGGTTTGCAATGAAACGATTCTATGAGGATAAGATTGTGCCCATTGGTCAGCCGTCTCAGAGAAGGTGGGTCTCCAGGGCTCGCTGCCAGTGCATATACACTTGTGTGTGTGTGTGCGTGTATGCACGTGCATGCACTGTCTTTGGGACTAGCCTCAGGCACCTATACAGGGTGGAACAGCTATGCCTAGGGGAGGTACTGAGCATGCTTATTCAGGTGCCAGCCCGGAGTGCTGTAAGTGCAGGGACATGGGTAAGCCGGCAGGCGGCTATGTGTGCCCACAGATGGGCATGGCCGCCGGCTCCTGAGGCCAGTTCTGGATAGCAGTGGGGCCCCTGATGGGGGATGCACTGGTCTGGGTGTGAGAAGGCAGTTTGTATAAGAAGGAAGTGCCATGTTGGTCCTGGCAGTGGGACTGACTGCTTCCGGCCCTAGGGGAGCCTGTAGGGGGCCACTGTCATTGCCACCTGCCCCGGAGAGGTCACAGATTCTTAGCATAAGGGTCACCTTCTGCTGGGAGAGCTTTACAAATTTTCCTAAGGGGTCTCAAGCACGTGGTCTCATGGGAGTCCACAGCAGCCCAGGGAGGAAGCAGGGCAGAGAGGACCCACTGATTCATTGGACAAGTTTTATGGCTCGACTACATTCCAGGTGCTGGGGGTATCTAGTTGACCAGGGCAAAGTGCTTTGCTGGCAGTGAGCTGATATTCCAAATAGAAAGGTGGGCATCGCACAAGTAAATAGACCAACAGGGCACTTTCAGGCAGTGGTTAGTGCTAGGAAATAAAGAGAACTGAGTGGCATAGAGCTGGTAGAGGAGATTGGGGCTATTTAATGAAGGGGGTCAGGGAGCACCTGTCACAGGTTGTGGATTTGAGGCCAGCCCTGAAGAATGATGAGCTACTGTATGATGATACAGGGCACCCCCATTTTACAGATGAGAAGCCTGAGGCTAGGGAGGGGACTCAACATGGCCAGGATCCATAGCGAGTATTAGCAGAACTAGAATGTACTTGGGGGCCTGTAAGTCAGGCCAGGGCAGGGCCTCCAGGGCCATCCTGAGGGCTGGCCCTGGCCTCTGCCCTGTGGATAACGTGCTGTTTAATGATGGCTGAGAGAGCACAGATAGAACCAGGGCTGGTGGGCCATGGGGAAGCCGCAGGTGAGTGCGAGTCAGAAGCCCAGGCTCCGAGGGGAGAGATGGAGATTGGAATGGGGCCCTTGCCCCTGTGTGGCCAGAGCTGTGTGGCCCTCTGAGCAGGGTCTTTGTGGAGTTTCCCAAGGACATGAGCCATCAGGGAACTTTCAGTTTGTGAGAAGTACTTGGAGGGGGAACAAAACCCAAACAGAACATGATGGGCTAGAGAGGGATGGGGTGAACACAAGCACTGAACTTCCTGAGAAGGTGACATGCGGGGCAGGCTGTGGGAGGAAGAAGGAAGCATCTGAGTGCAGGGCTGGGGTCACCAGGCAGAGGGAGCAGCAAGGACACTGGCCCAGAGGCCAGAGCATCCCACTGACTTTTCTAGCCCCTCAGAACACTGATCAGGCAAGCAGCACCCCCTTACCTCTCCGTGCTGGGGTGCCCCATCTTATTCCCCATCACCCCCATCTTTCTTGCCTTGTTAGAAGGGCGCCGGCCCCTCTGGGGACTGTTTCTCCCATTGTAGCGGGAAGCCCAAGCAGCAATGAGTCCTCAGGTCACCCAGTGTCTTGTGATGGACACGGGACACCCAGTAGACACGCTCTGGATCAGCGATCAGAAACAGGATGTGTTTATGCACAGAGAATTCTGGGGCTTCCAGATGCAGCAGCTGTGGATCAATGAGAACCCTCCCAGGGAGGAAAGAATGGTCATTCAAGTACCCACTTGTCAGTCCCTGGCTTTCCACGTATGGCTGGTGGCCTTGGCCACGAGTCTGACCTTGAAGGATAAAGGGGGCAAATAGATGAGTGTGATGTTACGATGGCGCAGTGTGGCTGGGAGAGAGTGAGCAGAGCAGCCACACCCCTGCAGCTGAACGCCTGGAGCCCGGGCTCGGCAGTAGGGGTATTCAGGGGCTCCGCAGCGCACCGCGTGTGCTCACACGGCACGCAGTCGGTGTATGCTTATCTGTCTGCCTTGTAGCTTAAATCTGCATCTGCATCTGCTTATGGGTGGGTGATTCTGTCCGTGCCCGTGTGTGAACATGCAGCTATTGGCCTCCTTATATGTTTGTTACCACTTTCCCGCCTTCTGGGCAGTGTCGTTCACTGGGACTGGAGCAGTTGGACGAGAGGAGGGCAGAGAGAGAAGGAGAGAGGGCCTTTGCCTGCAACTGCCCCATTCATTGTCACCCCACCCCCGGGCTCATTGTCCCCAGCACACAGACACATCCTGTTGGCATGATTGAGAGGCCTGATAGGAACCACCATTCCAGGTTTCCGGTTTGAGTAATGGGGCTGGGGGCTGGGCAGGGGCTGAATAGGAACCGGTGCTGCCCATCAGATTATCTTGCTTGGGTAGTCTGAGGTGGCCCCACCTGGGCCCAGGGACAGAGGCCCACAAGCCTGGAGGTGGGCCAAGGAGCCAAGAGATAGGAGGGGACCATTGTCATGGTCATGTGGGTTCTGGTTCCACCAGCCACAGAGAGCCCCCTTGCCTCACAGTCTCAGGGTTCATTGTGACTGGTGTGGCTGACCCAGCTCACCATTCAGAAAAGGAAGACACACCGACCAATCCATGCCAAAAGAACGGGCCTCTCTTTCTGGCAGGTGCACTGGAGTTCAGACAGCATTCCTTCTCTCCCCACCCACCCCCACCTTTGTGTGTTTTTGCCATGTGTCAGCATCTCTTCTGGGCCTAATTTCCTCTCTCTTATAGGAGGAGTGGAGATGGGTTAATTCTTGCATTCTTCCAACAAGATCCAGAAAGAACTGGAGAATGTTGACCCTAGGGATAGGAATACATAGTAGATGCTATATGTCTTTCAATACCAGATACAGAGTAATTTCATACACTTCCATGTGGTATAAGGAAGTGCAGGACTGTATTGTTAAGCTCTTACGGTTTGCTGGACTGTCATGTGGCTAGGGTGTCTGTGGGGGCAGAACTGGGGCCTGTGGTTATAAGCATGAGCTTGGCTTAAGCTAGGTTTAAGGTGTTGGAGCTGTCTGGTGGTGGATCAACCTGCCTTGTGCAGTGGTGAGCAGCTAAACGATGCCCATCAGGGACGTGTGGGGGTAATTTTGGTCCAGCCGATTTTTGGGCTGGGAGTGAAGCTGGAAAGAGATGTCCATTTTGACCACCAGGGGGCACCAGAGAACCCCCAAAGCAGGGTATGGGCTCGACTCCGCTCCTGCTAGAGTGGTACCCGCTTGTCCTCTCTACGTGGGGCTCCAGGCAGCAAGAAAGGACTGTGTTGGGGAGGAGACCCCAGCCTCCAGGAGGTTTAGGAGGGTGCTGGTGGTGGAGAGCTAGGTGGGTCCAGAAAAGAGACCAGGATGGCTCTGCTCTAGGGCAGGCCCCCTGCCTGAAGTTGCCCCTCTCCCTGCCCCAGGTATGTGCACTACTTCAGTGGTCTGCTCTCTGGCTCCATCAAAATGAACAACAAGCCCTTGTTTCTGCACCATGTGATTATGCACGGCATCCCCAACTTCGAGTCTAAAGGAGGTACCTGCCCAAGCCCTCTGGCTTCCCTCCCCTCCTGTCTCCCATCTTCTTTTCTTAAGAGGCAGCCTGGCAGCAAGGGTGGGTTGGGGTTGGGGTGGGGGTGGGGGTAGAAATGTATGCATGGATTGGTGTCCTGACTGCATGACTTCCTGAGATTTCTTTGAACCTCAGTCTGTTCATGGGTTAGATACTGGCAGTGCCTGTTGGCACATGATGTCGGACGTGATCATGTTTTTTATAAACTTAAAAATGCCTCTCAAGTGGAAAGTTAGTATGTCTTCCTCCTTTCTCTTCCCATTTTCTCCTTCTTCTTTTCCTTCTTCCCCTTCCTTCCTCTCTTCTCCCAGCCCTTCCTTCCTTCATCTTCTCCCCCACCCCTGCACCGTCCCCGCTGTATTAGCTAACATCCCCCTTCCTTACAGGGTGTCGGCCGTTTCTCCGGATCTACCAGGCCATGCAGCCTGTCTACACATCTGGCATCTAGTAGGTATTCCACAGGCATGAGAGGCCGGGGGTGCCTGAGGCCTGAGGCCGAGGACCAGGGACAAGGGTGGGGGGGATGGGCCAGGACCTCTTCTAGGAGGGTCTCGCCTGGCACAGGGCTGAGGGACAGAGGCGGCGCGCCTCTCCAGGAGCCCTCTGGCAGGCGGGCAGTAGGGAACCAGCATGCCAGCCGTCCCCTCAGAGGCTCCTTTTCTCTCTGCTCATCTTTCTCCCATAGCAACGTCCAAGGAGACAGCCAGACCAGCATCTGCATCACCATCGAGCCGGGCCTGCTCTTGAAGGGAGACATCTTGGTGAGTGCTGCCCCTCTGTCTCGAGCCCACTCCTCCCTGTTTATTTTTTCTCCTTTCTTCTCTCTTCCTGCTCCCCTCCTGCCTCTTTGGACAAGATCCTCACTCTTCGTGGGCCCCTGGCCTTGGGGCCATAGGCTGTCAGGGCTCCTGCAAAGGCTTTCAGCCTCCAGTAGTCCTTGTGCTTTCTGCCTCAGAGTTGGACATCTCTTCTCCTGTGCTTGTTGTTCGTTCTGGAATATCTCCAGGGAAATACCTCAGTGTGAGCCACCTTCCTGTGGTGACAATGACTCCTTCAATTCTAACTTCAGTCTTTCCTCCTGTAATTTAAGTTTACACTTTCTAGTGTAATTTAAGTTTCTGCTTTCGAGAAATTTCCCCAGATAGTTCTGAGATCCTGTCTGATATTGGTGACCTTTCCTTCACAGGGTCTGGGTGAGCCCTGGGGTCTCAGTCATGGAGCTAATAAGGATGGTCCCTGAGACCCAGTTTCCCATCCTCAGTCTCCTGATGGGCTCTGCTCTCTTTCCCACCCAGCTGAAGTGCTACCACAAGAAGTTTCGGAGCCCAGCCCGAGATGTCATCTTCCGTGTGCAGTTCCACACCTGTGCCATCCATGACCTAGGGGTTGTTTTCGGGAAGGAAGACCTTGATGATGCCTTTAAAGGTGGGCTCACTGAGTAGAGGGACAGACTTAACAAGGAATAAATTTACCACAGGGTAGAAGAGCAATAATGGGGGAGCTATGGCAGCCATGAAGGGGGAACCATATTCTGAGGGAAAGAGAGTTGGTTAGGGAGGTGTCTCCCTTCTTTATCTATTTGAGGTTTTGTCTACATCACATTGAGACCTGAGAGATATCCACATCCATTCAACCATTCACTTATCCACCCACACATTCACCTACTTGTCCAAATCCGTCCATTCACTATTCACCCACCCATCCATATCCATCCACCCATCCATCTACCCACCCATCCAAATCCATCCATCTATCCATTCACCCATCCATCCATCCACTCTTTCACATCCATCTATCCAAACCCATCCATTCATGTATCTAATTGTCCATCCGAATCCACCCATCTATCCAAATCTGTCCATCCATCCACCCACCCATACATCTACTCACTCATCCAAATCTTTCCATCCATTCATCTGCTCATCTGTCTATCTCTCATCCATCCATCCATCCATCCATCCATCCATCCATCCATCCATCTATCCACCCACCCACCAAGAATCATTGTGTGTCTATATGTGCCAGGCATGTGCTAGACCCTGGGGATACAAAGAGAAAGAAGTCAGGCCCTACCTTCAGGGGACTCACAGTCTCATGGGAGATAGAGACACACAAGTGTGGTACTCTGAAGGGACGCTGGAGTGATGGAGACGTGCACTGGCACGATGGGTGCCCCAGGGAGTGGTCACCATGCCTCCTGTAACTTTGCTTCCCACAAGCAGTGGATGGTGATCTGTGTGCAGATTGGGCTCAGGCCAAGGGCAGAGAGCAGGGCTGTGGCTCGGGGGAGGAGAAACCTGACTCCCCCAGTAGAGTCTGGCTCATGCAGTAGAAGGATATTTCTGTGATGAGCTTCCTCTCTACTGAAGCCAGGAGGGCAGAAGCAGAGGATGCCATTATAATTACAGAACAGAATGTAAATGTTATTAGTCTTAACAAGGAAAAATAAAGGAGTAACGGACAATGTAAAAGTGGAGTTGGTAAAGGCAGGGGAAGAGGGAATGGCACAAATTTTCTCCTCTTACACGGAAGGGGGTCAGGAGACATGATTGAAAATGGACAGATCAGGAAATAGAGGTTTGGCTTAGGATTTAAAGTTTCAAAGGCAAGTGGAATAAGTAATAATAATAATAATAATAAATAATAATAATAATAATTTAATAAGAAGGGAGATAGGAGTGAAATTAGTGGTCCAAATTAATCATCTTCATAGTGGTAAATCAGTGGAGATAACTTGAAATTGGTATATCTAGAAATAGCGGCATAAAAAAAGTGTCTATTATTTTGAGTCTTAGAGGTAACCACTAGTGGAACAAGAAATGGAAATGAGTGAGCGAGTAGGACTTAGGGCTAAAGAAGCTCATTTCATTACACATGTATGTGGTATTATCAACCCTTATATGCACATTGTGTTAATCTTCTCTAGAAAGATTAAGATTTGAGCCCTTTTTGGGAATTAATTGCCCTTTTTTTGTCTTTCCTTCTTCCTTTTCAGATGATCGATTTCCAGAATATGGCAAAGTGGAATTTGTATTTTCTTATGGACCAGAGAAAATTCAAGGTATTAGCTTGTTAGAATTCATTTTTCCATGCCCTTGTCTCCATGCCAAACTATCCTCTCTCCAGCCCGGCCATTCTCCCACTGATCTGCTCTACAACTGTCAAGTTACTGTGGTTGCAAGGTGGGCCAGCAGTAAAGGATCTGGGTATCAGAGTGGACCCTCAGCTAAACGTGAACCGATAACTTAATCTTTGGAGAATAAAAATAAAAAAGCTGACCAAGAGGTGCTGGGTTGTGTCAACTGCTCTGGTCTCATTAGGTCACCATCCCATTATATTCAGAGACTGAGGGCGATGGTGAACGGAGGGAGTTGGCTGAGGGCACATCCAGAGGAGCTCAATGGATGAGAAGTATTTATGAAGACTGAGGTGGTTCAAACTGAAGATGAGAAGGCCACTTTAACAATAGCCATCAAGCCTTTCGACTGGTTATATGTGAAGGCCAGTTGTTTTCCATCCTATTTGAGAACAGAGCGAGGATGAAATGAAATTAGGTTACAGACAGTGGGACTCTGGGTAGATTCTAGAAAGGACTGCCAGGTCAGGAAAGGGACTTGCCCTGGGAAGAAGAAGGACTCAGGGCTTGTGCAGTCTTCACCTTCTTGTGGGTGTGTGGGAGAGACTGGTTCTCCCCTCGGATTTCTACCTGAAGTGGAGGGCATCTTAAGTGGGAGGCCGGGGGATGGCTGGAATGACCGCATGTCTTCTCAGTGCCACAGCTGTGATTTCTCTGATGTCCTTGACCCCGTGCTGCTCATCACGAGCCTCTTCCACACTCCCCTTGACTCCAGGGGCCGACTTTCTGGTCCCCTGGCACTGTCCCAGGGGCCCCAGGGACACAGAAAAGGAAGAGGCAGATACCCAGCTTGAGGGCCCTCCAGCTTTCTCCCTGGGAAGGCGGTGGCGGGGGGAGAGAGGGGAACTTCATTCCTCAGTGTTCGTCCTGATTTACCCCTGCGACCTGGTATGAGCCTTTTCAAGAATGCAAGAAACCAGACTCCTGGGTTCTCTGTCCAATTTAAGCCACCGGTCCCACCCTACTCTGGTTAAGAAAATGAGAAGTCCCTCAGGGAGCGTCCCTGGGGAAGCTGTTGACTTCCTCTGTTTTTCCAGCTGCTGACTTTTTTTTTCTTTCTCCTCACTGCCACCCCCACCCCCACCCCGCCCATTCCTTTCAGGCATGGAACACCTGGAGAACGGGCCGAGTGTGTCTGTGGACTATAACACCTCGGACCCCCTCATCCGCTGGGATTCCTATGACAACTTCAATGGCCCCCGAGAGGATGGCATGGAGGGTAGGTGGTAGCAGTGGCTTCTAGCTCCTCTCCGAACAGCACTGCCCCGGCTCACATGGCCTCGGCTCTCTTGGTTGGCTGTGAATGCCATTCTGGGTTCACAGAGGAGGCGGAGGAGAGGACCAGGCACCTTGGAGAGCTCACAGTTTAGTGGGGAAAGAAGACAGAGCACAGATAATGAAGACAGAGCTAAAGAATGCAGCCGAAGGCCACACAAGGGCGTATAGCTGTTGCTAAATGAGTCCCATCTACGGGGAGCAGCAGGTGCTCTGAGACTGGCAGGGGAGGGATTCTAGAGAGCTGGAGTGGCCTGGGAGGGCTCCTCAGAGGAGGTGGCCTTGAGTGGAGCTTGAGATCACTCCTGTGCAGCAAACGCTGCACTTGTTAGATTTCTTTTCAACCTGCTGTTAGATTTCTTCAGCCTCACTGCCTGAGTTCCCTGGGCTCAGGGCACTAGGAATGTAGACACAGTGTGCAGGACCTACAAGCTTTCATCAGCAGCCAACGAAAACGTTGGAGGGCTGGACGTGAAAGCGATAGGCTCCCCCATGTGAAAAGCAAGCTGCAGTCGAAATTAATGCGTGTTTAATTTAGCTGCAAAACCTAACATTATGTCAGACTGTCAACTGCCACTCAGTTCTGTCCTTGAGGGTTATATATGGGTCGTATTTGTTTGTGTGGTTCATTTGAATGTGCTCGATGGGGTGCAGGGTGTGGCCTCCCACAGGGGGCATGCCTGGAGCCCGGGAGCTCTTGAGATGCCTCTCTGGGTGTTGGCTTAGACTTGTTTCTCTTTTTTTTTTTTTTTTTTTTTTTTTTTTTTAATGTTTTATTTATTTCTAGGAGAGAGAGAGAGACAGCGTGAGCAGGGGAGGGTCAGAGAGAGAGGGAGTCACAGACTGAAACAGGCTCCAGGCTCTGAGCTGGCAGTCAGCACAGAGCCCGACGCGGGCTCAGAACCCACGAACCGCGAGATCATGACCCAAGCGATGGTCGGACGCTTAACCGACTAAGCCACCCAGGCGCCCCTTAGACTTCTTTTTCTGATTCAGTCCTGGGACTGAAGCATGCCAGAGCTGGAGGCATCCCCAGGCCTGTGGGCCCATTCCCCTGTTTTTACTGGGGGATAACTGAGACCCCCTTGAAGGAAAGATCTCTCCATTTACCCCCATGGCCCAGGATATGTCCTTTCATGGACACCAGCTCCCAGCCTCTGGGCTTCTCCCAGCTGTGCTGTCTTGGGGACTCTGGGCCCCTGTGGCAGAGCTGGGTTAGAGGGAGTCAGGCCTGCTGGCCTGGCCCCCCCCACCCCCGCGACCTGCTCCTGACCCTCTGCACCCCCCTCCACCTCTTCCTGCTTCTTCTCCAGGATTTTGGATTTGTTGAATCCACCCTGAAATTCTTTTAGGTCTTTTCTTGAAAAAAGATCATCCCTCTGATCTTGGAGACACCAGGATGAGTGATGGATTTCAGAGCGAGTGGAACGGGGGCAGCGGTGGGGCTAGGACTCAGGGCTTGATGAGAGCATGTTGTTTACAGGCAATACTGCCAAGTCCATGGCTTCTCCTCTTGCCTCTTTGGTTCCCTCCCCCTTCCTCCTGGGGGCCCAGACACCCCATGGGGCTGAGGGGCTGAGGCGCAGCCCAGAGCACACCTCCCCCCTGCCCCCACCCCATCTGCTATGCCGAGTGGTGGGGGAGAAGAGAGAGGATGAACTGAATTAGCTCTGAGGTACCAAAGGCTGCCAGCCTAATTGTTCATCGTTCTGGAGATGTTTGCATTTTTAACAAGAACACTTGGCAATTTGAAGGTATTTTCGATGTCTCCGTCTTTCTCCCTGGTGTGGATTCAATGCAATGATAAATGTAAAAACATTTAGTAAAGTGCCAGGCAAACAAAAGGTAAAATAATGAAGGGGAAAGAAGGCGAGGCCGTGGAAGGCCAAGGTGGACAGCCTGGTGGAGGGAGACCGCAGCAGTGAGAGGAGGGAAAGGGGAGGAAGGAGAGGGTGAGGGAGCCCTGGACTCTTCTCCACCCCTGGCCTCCCTCCTCTCTCCTCATCCGCTCCCCCAGGCAGGGGGATGGAGCCAGTGGGACCTTTTGGCCAGTTAAAGGTCAGCTCATCCTGAAGGGACAAGGGGCTCCTGTCTGGAGGCTGAGAAGCTGGCCCTGTGCCTGGAGGGTGGGAAGGGAAGGCTGAAGAAGCAGCTCGAGGCTCTGCTGTCCTCACCCCTGGCCTGGCCTGACTACGGGTGGCCTGGTCGGGAGCTACATGGCTGGGGTGGTCAGCGGAGTAGGCCCTGCTGATCCAACTGTGTGCTCCCCGCTGCCGCTGGGCCACATTCCCCACAGGGACAGTGACGCCAGCCGGAACCAGCCACAGGGCGGGAGCGGTCATCATGATTCCTCTCCTACTTTTCTTCCTGGCTGGGCACACTCATGGAAGGTTCTAGATTCTGGGGCCCAGAGGTAAAAGCATTTTCTTTTGGCTAATTTTCTTGATCAAGAGAGAAAAGTAGGAGGCCTGGGCCTGTCTCCCAAGTTGTGGGCAAGACCTTATGCCTCAGTTTCTCCAAGTACTAGCTGGGGTAAGAGCACTTGCACTTAGCTTGCAAGATTCTGGGGTGCCCAGGAGATGGCTCATGCTGAAGCCCGGGAGGTGGCTGGGTGTCCCCAGGAGTGGTCCTCAGGCCGGAAGATGGGCTCTGTGGGTGACGCGCTACCAAGGCGGCTCTGCCTGTTCTCCGAAGAGGTCCCAGACTGGGTGCGGCAGGCAAAGCCGGGTGCTGCCCGGGGTGGGTGAGCCCATGTGCTTCAGGCCTGACCACCGGGTCTGGTCCAGGTCCCAGGTCTCCCCTCTGGAGCTGCATGCCCTTGGCTGAATTACTTAGCCTTCCTGTGATCTTCGTTTCTTCGTCTGCAGACTGGGGGTCATAATAGGACCCGTGCCATTGGTTTATTGCAGCCGTTTTCATGAAAGGCAGGTTACTGTAGGGGTTCAGGCTGTGGCCTCTGGAGCCACACTACCCGGGTTGAAATCCTGTGACAAGATGCCGTCCTCCCAGGGCCTTGGTTTGCTCTGCTGTGAAAGGTGGGGGTTCAGCTGACCAATCATTCTGAGCACCTTCTGGGGAGTAGGAGGTTCGAGGGCTGCCTGGGGTGGCTCCTCACGCGTCTCTGACAGGCCAGCAGTGACTGTGGCCAGCACCTGAGACATCTGCAGACAAGGCTACCACTCTGGCTTTGCCTCGTAACAGTCTTGGTGCCCAGCTCTTGATAGTGACCATTTCACGTGACGCTCACAGCCACCCTGTGAAATGGCTCTGTGATTGTGCCCGGGTAGGGAGACCAGGGCCCAGAGGGGTTCAGTAACCTGCTTAAGGCTGCCTCACTAGTGAAGAGCAGAGCTGGGTGTGGGACGCCGGCGCCAACCACCGTGCTGTTCTGGGAAGCACGGATGCCCGCGTTCTGGCCACCGGGACCTGTGGCGCTCCCTGGGTCAGCTCCGAGCTGGGGTGACTCTGCTCCCTCGGTCCCCACCTGTCACCCCTGGGCAGACCAGATGAGCTCTGTCCTGACTCCCAGGATGAGGGAAGGGTTGGATGCTGTGGTGCCCGGGGGACCACCGCCCCCTCGTCCCCCCCCCTGCAGGTGCTTAGCAGGACTTCCGAGCAGAGAACAGCTGAGGCACGTCCCTGGATGTCCCTACCCCGCCCTCCAGGAGTGTGTGGGACTGCCACACTGGAATGTCTCTGGTGAGGGGTGGCCTCTCAAAATAGGTAGAGGGCAGCGTGTCCAAGGTGAGCTGAAGCCATTTCTGGAAGTGGCACACCTCTTCTTCTTCTTCTTTTTTTTTTTAATCAATTTAATTCTAGTAATTTTCTTTTTTTTTTTAAATCACTTTAATTCTAGTAATTTTCTTTTCTTTTTTTTTTTTTAACAAATAGTTTATTGTCAAATTAGTTTCCACATAACACTCAGTGCTCATCCCCACAAGTGTCCTCCTCCATGCCCATCCCCCCTCCTCCCCACATCCATCAGTCCTCAGTTTTTGTCAGCATTCAAGAGTCTCTCATGGTTTGCCTCTCTCCCTTTCCCCCACCATTTCCGCCCTTCTTCTCCCCCTTGGTCCTCTGTTAAGTTCCTCCTCATCCTCCTATACGTGCACACATATGATATTTGTCCTTCTCTGCCTGACTTATTTCGCTCAGCATAACACCCTCAAGGTCCATCCATGTTGCTACCCATGGCCAGATTTCATTGTTTCTCATTGCCATGTAGTATTCCATGGTATAGATAAACCACATCTTCTTGATCCATTCATCTGTTGATGGACACTTAGGCTCTTTCCATGTTTTAGCTATTGTGGAGAGTGCTGCTATGAACATTGGGGTCCATGTGCCCTATGCATCAGCCCTCCTGTATCCCTTGGGTAAATTCCTAGCAGTGCTATTGCTGGGTCATAGGGGAGTTCTATTGTTAGTTTCCTTAGGAACCTCCACACTGTTGTCCAGAGGGGCTGCACCAGTTTACATTCCCACCAACAGTG